>JANEHU010004663.1:0-20051 GCA_027563435.1 Nasonovia ribisnigri | reverse complement strand
TTACATTACAGTTAATAATAAAATTGGTATTTATAAAAAAGATTTTGATAGAATCCTATGGCACAAATCACCTATTTTTCGAAGAGGCATATTTTGTTGTTGTTTGGGGACAGTGGAACTTGCAGATCAAAAGCGGGACTTTGCTAAGTATAACACAAGGTCATTGATTATATAAAAACTGTAATTTTTTGGAAGCATATACTCTGGTGTCAATATTAAAACAAATTGGCGGGATATTTACATTACGATTAACATTGAAGGAATATTCGACAGTATAAAATGTCGATCGTAATCATACAAATCGACATAGGCGGACATCGGGGGGGGGGCCTCCCTAAATATTTTAATAGCCCCCAAAATCGAAACTTAATTTGCTAAAAAGCCTCCGCGGGTCACTTTACATTGGATTATTATAGCCCCCCTAAAATTTCAACCAAATGTCCGCCTATACAAACCGAGTATAGTTAGTACAAAATTAATGCCATATACGAATACGGAGTAGGTAGGTACTTCATTTATTTATCTTATATTACGTTAACTTTTAAAAACTTTGCAATTCTGAAAATATAGGGCTCGTCAATGCAGGTCAAAGAGTTAAACTGATTCAAAATTTCAAAATAAATCGATTCAGTTGGAAATAGTATATAATGTTCTTTAAAATTTAACACAAGGTTTATTATAAGTTGTACTTAATACTTATCATAGAAAAAAAAATCAAAAATCGTTAGTCACAATTTTTATTTCTAAGCATTTAAAGTTCAAATGTTTACGAAATATATCAAAATTTAAATTAAATTTTATACGCTCATATTGCGTATGTTGGCCAAATACTTTTTTTATTATATAAACAGATACTCAGGGTTTTTTTTAATGATTTTTTCTGACTGCACAAACAATATTTTCCCCACTCTTCTGGATTTTAGTAAGGAATTAAATTGATTACAAATATCGCCTATGATACAATAAAGCAGTGGCGTGCTCACGGGTTAGGGTCTGTGACAAGTCAAAAATGAATATCCCCCCCCCTTTCAAAAAAGCTGATCACGCCACTGCAATAAAGTACCAATTTTCACTACACAATTACTTTTTTCACTGCACAAAATGTGTCTCACTGCACACAAAAAAAAAGGCTGCAGATACTATAAAGTAACTGTAGTAACATATAGACATATAGTAACTGCACTATTTATTTCAAAATAGAATAGGTATATGACAATATTAAAATATAATATATCCTAGACTGACAAATCATCTCCGTTCAGAATCGCATTCAAATTTAACCTACCATAGTCCGAGGTCCACCCCACCCCCTAATGTACAGCAGAGCGATACCCACTTACCCACTTTATTTTTATTTAAATATAAATGTTTTAACTCAAAAACAAATGTAATTTGTGTATTACCTATATTATAATAAAGTACCTACTCATTGTTTATGTAATTTTGTTGAAAATTATATCTAATGTTTAAGTGTGTATAAATATTAAATAATATACCTATACCTATATGATATTAATTATTATCAAAAATAGACCAATAGTGGAATACCTACCACCTACACTGAAAGAAAAATCCTGATCATATTAAAAAAAAACTAGGTTGGTTTGACAATTATCTTGTTGCTATTTAGCCGACAAGATTTTTGTCAAACCAACATATACGAAATTGTAATTATGATGAGATAATAATTAAAAATAACTCTGGTTATATTGACAATACATCCTATTTGTTTGATAATCATCTTGTTGCAATTTAACAAACAAAATTCTTGTCAAATTAATAGTATATTCTACTGTAGTTATGATAATATATTTATAATTATTGATAAACTAATTATTAATACAACAATGAAATTTGTCAATATGCAGGAGTATTTAATGGGTGGTGGGGGGATCGGAGAGGAGGGGGGGGGGGCTGAATAAAAATGTTATATACTTACTTTATTTGTCTAAACATTTACACCACAACATTTTACCATTAGTTACAATACCACCCAACATGCCCCCCTCCCCCACATTTAGTGTGCTACATACTATTATATATTAAATTACTATAAAAATAATATATTATTATATTATATTATTACTGGTTCAAATTTAATTTTCAGTAGGTAGGTAGGTATCAGTAAAAATACATTTTTATAATGGTCCATAAACTAATAATCTAAAAACAAATTATGTAAATAATATTGTAATTAGCTCACTTTATTAATTATAATATAATTTTTTATAAATACAATTGTAGCGGGATATCCTCCCGAACAGCCACTACTATTATTATTATTATTACTACTATTATTATTATTTTATCGGACGCCTAGCCGTTAAGCAGTAGTACTGTTGTAGTAGTCTAACGACATCCCGGCGATATTGTAGGCCGTGGCGATCGTCGCTTGTGATATTCTTTTTTGTATTCCGAATTTAAATTATTAATTGTGTATTATGCCAGGTGATCCCGATAGTGGCGGGATACTGGTGAAGTGCTACGTATTTTTTTGTATTCATTAATATAAGTGTGATATCGTTTTTTTGGTAATATGCAATAAATGTCAACTATATTGGTATATTTGTTCATCTCGATTTAAGTACCCTCAGACCTACACAATATAGATGCAAAATATTAAATATAAAATGATTAAAAAATTACTATTCCTTTTATATAATATTATAATTATTATGTATGTTTTTTTATAATTAAATGACAAAACTTTATTATATAAATACAAATGATATACTTATTTTATCTTATTAAATTATTATTATAATAAAAGCAATACAAAATCATAACTATGAAATAATAAAAAAAATTATATACTTATTAATACTTTTTGTATTTTAATATAATTATTAAGAACACCAAAATAATAACTAACTATTTCAAATATAAAAAAAAATAATAATAAAATAAAACCTACTATAGGTATTTTACATTCATTCATTTTTACATAACTCAGTTAATATCTGTGTAAGTTTAGGGTGAGGTATATCATAAATTGAAGAGTAATTAAAAAAATACTTTTGAATAAATAACCAAACTACTGATGATTCTGGTGGATACTGTAGATTAAATAAATGAAATATTTTGTAACAAACCTCAATTCCTCTTAAAATTGAATGTACCTTATACTTAACAGAATCGAAATAAACTAATATTTCTTTAATATTAAAAATGGTTCCAACAACAAGTATAAAGGGTTGTATAGGATTAGCCTGTTTTTTAAGTTTTTCAAGGTGAGATTCCATCATTTCCACAGATTCCCCAAACATCATAAAACTTTCTTGCGAATCTTTTATAGAGAACTTAATAAGGTTTTTTCTACCATTATCATCTTTTGTTACTTTTTTAGATGTTGGTGCAAACATTCCATGTAACAAATATACCAGAGCAGCATTCTTTACATCTATAAATAAAAATAACATACATGAAGTCGGGGTCAGCGAATAATTATACCAGCCCATTTTTTTTTTTTTTTTTTACAAATGGCTGATACAGTGATACGTGACAATAAACATTCTTAAATTTTTACTCAAAAGTCAAAAAATAAAATTGAATAAAACATAAACATTAATAGTATTATGTTGAAATTCTGTGTACACTGTATACCTTTAGGCTTGGGCTTTGGTATGAGTGTATGGCGGAAAATCCTAATTATTTGAAGTTTTCGGTCAACTACAATATTATATTGAAAACATAGGTCACATAAATCTTTAACGAATGTCAATACCAATATTTAATAATAATAATATACTGTAGTCTGTGTTACTGTTTTAGGCAGATCTATATTTTAAACGCAGAAAATATTAGGTACCTATATAGGTACCTACCTAGTATAATAATTTTGTTTTATATTTTGTGCGTCCGCCTAATAATAATATTTATGTATAATAATATAGGTAACCATGCATAATTAATAATATTATAGTAGGTACCAGCTAACGTCACAGTTATTTCTGTGAATTGTTATCTTTATTTATAAAGAGTAAGCTGGTAGATATGTTTTTTGTAGTTTGAAGTATAATGATATCAATTAAAATGTATAATAATTTGAAGCATTCTGCCGACAATTATTATAAATAGGTCCTTAAAAAACTCTTTAATTATATTCAATATTCAAATGATCCTCAATAACGGTTGGGTTTAAATGGCTTCCCTGTCATTTATCAATGTACCATCATCTTGTATGCTGCAGAACGTAGCGGTACCTATGTTATCTTAACAAAAGATATGTTATTCAATTAAAGACTGATTACGGAGAATTTCTGTATGATTATTTAAAAATAAAAACACAGATGGAATTGGGTTGCAATTATTTAAATTTTTTTTTGTCACACGATTGTCGGCTAAAAAAATAAATAAAATAAACCTTGTTTCTTAGCTGAAAATCTACTGATTGCGAATCGTTATATTTATACGACGGTCCGAAATTTTTTCTGACTCCGTCGTCTCCATTCGTTATTCTAATAAAAATAACTGTCATTAGTTGAAAATTTTGAATTTTCCCGTAGAAATTACATATTATAATAAACTATTAAGGTTATTGATTGGTGTAATAATTAGGGCTAGGATTTATGGGCAAAAACAAATTATAAAATATACATTTTATTTACCAAAATATGCAAAAAAAACTATGAAAAATTACGACTTGGTACAATTTGTAAGAAATAATATATTTGCAAACGTCAAAGTCATATACCTAATATATATATTCTATGTAAATAAAAAAACTACATTACTTATTATACGTACAATTACAAAAGGTAGACCTTAAACACCTTTTCAAAACGTAAATATTCTTAATTTTGTAGTGTGTTTCATCATTATCTATATGAGTACTATTATTTTTTATTTAGGCATTCATATTTAGTAAAACACTATAGGTAAGTATTATTTAGAAGTAGTTTTTCATAAAATCATATCGAGAATTATGTGGCAATGATATTATGATATATTATAATTTTGAAAAATTCTTAAGAAAAACTATTGTCTCTACAGCTATAAAAGTTACGTTCCTAGACAATGGTTAGGCCCCTCCAAAAATTCCCCCGTAGTTGGGGTTAGGTTAGGTCGGGTGAATATTGAATAAACAAAATTATTCTTATCCACGGTTAAAGATAAATAATATATATAATATAAATATTTAACCGTGTTCTTATCACACCTGGGTATCTATGATATTATCACTGAAAAAAACAAAATATAATTTTACTATTTGTTCCACAAAATACTTGTTCCAAACGTGGAACATATAGTTTGTGGAACAAATAGTAATTGAGACAAATATTTTGCGGAACAAATAGTCATCGGAATAATGTTTTGCGGAATAAATAGTAATCGGAACAAGTGTATTGTGGAACAAATAGTAAAACTACGATGAAATAGTAGTTGGAACAAATATAGTGTGGAACAAATATTTTGTGGAACAATTTGTAGTGATCCGTCTACTAGTCTGTGTAAAAAATAATTACAATAATCACAAAACACTACAACTAAATATATGTATTACCATGTGCAAAAGTGCAAACCTCCAGCAGATTTTTTATATTTTAGTCCGTGGTGCAGACTGCACGTTATCACGTCTTATTACTTATCACGAAAATTTGGCGCCAATTATATTATTTTTCAAAGTACATAATATGAACCGGAAAACTATTTTAATAATATAAGAGGTGCTTTGTTTATTTTTGAGATGTATATACTAAAAAATCGCATTCCGATTTGGACAATTTAGGGAAGATTATACCGAAACCTCCTCATCACAACTTCCCGAGCAACGCTGGATAATACAGCTAGTAGGTAAATTATGATTTTTTGATTACAGTATGTACTAATTATTATAAAACCTTTGTTTTACATTTTCAATCCTTAGTTATAAAAACTTAACATTTTATAATTGTTTAATATTACAATGATTGCTAATTTTCAAGATTTTGATGAATTTTGTCAAAATTCAAACTTTAAATGCTTATAAAAAAAATGAGTGCCTATGTATTTTTAATATCTTTCAATTGGTATTGGAACAATATATCAGGAGCCTTGTATTAAATTTTCATGATTTTTGGCCCAAAAAATAAAGATTTATTGGTATTTATATAAAAAAAAACTAAAAAATTGATATTTGAAATGGTCCATAAAAAGCTCAAAAAGAGTCAAAATATTTTCAAAATTGTATGGTGTATAGAAAATGCTAATTTAAACATTCACTGAAATTATCTACAGTTATTCATTTTTGAATTTCAACAAAAAAAGAAAATCTCTACATGAGAAATCGAGTGAATATCCAATGAAAAATATGAACTTCAAACGCTCATAAAAATGTAATTTGACATGGTATTAAATATTTTTTTTTTGATAAACTTAGGCAAACTTATGAGAAATCATGTGTTACATTTTCAAATCTTAGATTTAAAAAGAACATTTTTATGAATTTCTAACTCAAAATAATTTGGACATTTTCGTGATTTTTACGTATTTTGTTAATATTTGAACTTTAAATGCTTATAAAAAGAATTTATGACTACGGATTTTTAATATTTTTTATGTATTATTGTAACAATATATTAGGAGCCTTGACAAGGGTGCCTTGTATTAAATTTTCAAGTTGTTTTACCCAACAAATAAAGTTTTATAGAAATCTATAGGAAAAAAACATAAAAAAAATTGGAAAATGAAAGTGTCCGTAAACAGCTTAAGATAAATCAAAATATTTTTAAAATATTACAGTGTATAAAAAATGCTAGAATCTAAAATGTTAATTTTGAAACCGATGACTATAAACTTTTGGATATAATAAACTTTATTTTTAATTTTTCATAGAAATTAAATACATATTTCATAAACATTGTATGAAGTTATACAACGCTACATTTTTTATTCAGTGTCTAAAAAATGTTTAAAAAATACCATATAAAAACCATATAAGTTATGGAAAATGTTTAAATATCGCTTAAGAAGGTTTTATAAAACATTGCTTTTAAACGATACAAATATCAATGTACCAAAGTTATCACAATAAGAATAATAATAACTGCACACTATTTTATCTGTGAAATTAAATTCAATAGTAACAGACATATTGTAAACTACGATAACAACTTAAAATGGAACAAATGATTAATAAACAATTTCATTGACGGAAGTGACTGATTTATTTTGCAATGTTAATACACATTATTATAATTAAAAATAAATTATAAAGTTATGTACTGTTTGGGCTATGGCTTTTTTGAGTTTAAGATTGATGTGGACTTGAATTAGCAGTTCTGAAACAAAACAAAATTTTTGTAAATACATATTTATTTAATATAGACGATTAGTACAATATACAAATGTATTTTTTTCTACTTGGTAGTATTAAATAATCAATTCTTATGGGATTAAAAAATTCCATTACAGTTTATAGAGTTGTAAAAATATTATTAAAATCGTATTTAAATAAAGATATGGGCGATATGGCTAAGCTTTAAAATAAAAAAAGGGGGTCAAGTGGATGTCGCTCCGCTGTACAGTAGGCTACAAGTAGATCACTGTACTATAATGGATGGTATTAAATTTGAATTCAATGATATAATATCATTGTATACGAAAAACGATTCTGAGCGGAGACGGTATGTCAGTCTAGGATATTTTAAATTATATTGATATTGTTATTATACGGTAGCTGCTAAGTTGAATTAATATTATTCATATTATTTCATTATTAACCTAAAATTATCAGTGATGCTATAAAAATATTATAATATATACTTTTACTCGTTAAAATTGATTTTAATATGAAATTTCGTCCAAATTTGAACTTAAAATGTCTGTAAAAAATAACTGTGTTTAAATATTTTTTATATTTTTTGATTACAGTATGTACTATTTATTAGAATCTTTATTTTAAATTTTCAATTCTTAGTTATAAAAACTGACCATTTTATAGTTGTTTAATTACAATGATTGATCATTTTCGAGATTTTGATGAATTTTGTCAAAATTCGAACTTTAAATGATTATAAAAAAAATGTGTGCCTATGTATTTTTAATATTTTTCAATTGCTATTGTAATAATATATCAGGAGCCTTGTATTACATTTTCATTATTTTTGGCCCAACAAATAAAATTTATTGATATTAATAGAAAAAAAAACTAAAAAATTTGAAAATTGAAATCGTCCATAAAAAGCTGAAAAAACAGTCAAAATATATTAAAAATTAGACGGTGTATAGAAATAGCTTATATAAACATTCAGTGAAATTTTCATGCATCTACAGTTATTCGTTTTTGAATTGCAACAAAATAAGAAAATCGCTACATGAGAAATCGAGTGATAATATCGAATCTTGTACAAATTTTAACTTAAAATGCTCATAAAAATGTATTATGACTTGCTTATAAACTTTTTTTTATTGATAAAATTAGGCAAACTTATGAGGAAGGAATCTTGTATTACATTTCTAACTCAAAATAAATTGCAAATTTTCGTCATTTTTACGTATTTTGTCAAAATTTGAACTTTGATTACATATAAATAAAAATTGTGACTACGGATTTTCAATATTTTTCATCTGCCATTGAAACTATATATTAGAAGCCTACTATTAAATTTTCAAGATTTTTTACCCAACAAATAAAATTTTATTGACATTTATAGAAAAAAAAACTAAAAAAATTGGAAACTGAAAATGTCCGTTAACAGCTCAAAATAAGTCAGAATATTTTGAAAATGCTATGGTGTGTAGAAAATGCTATATAAACATTCGGTCAAAATTTCATGTCTCTACGGTCATTTCTTTTAGAGTTATACCAAAACCAAAATCGATTTTGTCGAAAATTGGTTTTCCGTAAAAATTCCCGTTTTCCCTTAATTTTTCATTTGTTTTTCCAGGCGCTCATGAAAACTACTGGGAAATTTTGACTTTTGACCCCCCAAAGTACCAACTAGATTCACTTTCCTATCAGAAAAAGTACTATTGAAGAAAATCGAAGCATTTTTTACTGTCCTAAAACGTGATGACAGACACAAAAATAAAAAAATAAAAAAAAAATAAAAAAAAAAACACACATCATTGTAAAATCAATACATTCATCGCTCCGCTCAGAATCTAAAATGATTTATAAAAAGTTAAATAATTACGAATTACGATAAAACATGTAAAATAAAATAAGGAACAATTAATGCACTTTACCACCCATTATTTATGTATATACATAATACTATAACATATTGTACCTACAGAATTCCTTGTTATTAGCTTTAAGCTAACATTGCCTAACCTAACCATTAGCTCACTATATCGATTCATTATTCATTAAATGTTTAGTGCAACCCGGCACTAGAGTAGTTTTATATTAAGTTATAGTTTCGCCATTAAAACTAAAAACAATATTATTGTCAATGTTGCGAGATGCCGAAAAAATTGGAGTCGCGACAAAAATGTGGCTAAATAACATAGTATACATACAGAGTTCCTTGTTAATAGTTTTATAGATTTGAATACTCTGAATAATATTCTATTTTGAAATATGAAATAAAAATGAATGGTCTTATCCAAAGAAGTAAGAAAATTGAAAACTGATGACGATGCCATATTATAATATCTATAATCTATGGCAAACGCCAATACTGGTCATTCGTCGGAGACGATTCGCAGTTCTAATAATTTCAATGAACAAAAAAAAAATGAATAGGCCAACAATGAACAGACAAGTCGTTAAACAATAATTTAGTTCCTATACAACATTTATTCATAAATTTCATTCTGCTCAATTTAATTTCATAAAATATCTCGATACTATCTGTTCAGTGCGTGATGGAGATGGATGAAGAAATAGCAGTTCCTTGATATGGAATCTGTACTCTAGATTATATTCACCCGAAGTATCAACATATTCGTAAGTTTGATTACCTATTCTTTAGGACCTTACATTTACGATTTAGTCTTAAAAAAAGTCAAGTCCAAAGGGCTTGACCCGTAAATATAAATAAATAAATAAATAAATAAAATGTATACTTATTGCCATGGATAATCTGCTACTCCTACTCGTGTGACGTAGATGCATATTTTACGTGCTTATAAAATACGTAAGCACTGCAGGTCACGACGGCACACGCAGGTCGTAGAATATAATAATAATATACTGTAATATTTACTGTTAAATTTAATGATGTTGTAGGTACTCAATGATGTTGTAGGTACTTATAGCCTATAAGTTATAGGTAGGTAATATCATTGTATACGAAAAACAATTCAGAGCAGAATCGGCTTGTCCGACTAGGATATTTAATATTGTTATTTTTAATACGTTATATTTAGTTGAATTTATATTCTTTGCATAATATTGAATATTATCATATTTGTATATAAAAATATACTTTAAACGTATTAAGAACCCACAAATAATAATTTTAAATTAAGTACCTACAATTTTTTTTCATAAAAATATCAAAATTTATAAGAAATCTTGTATTCAATTTTCAAATCTTAGTTATAAAAAAAAACTTAACAATCGAAAATTTTGTATGCCTATAAATAGCACAACATGAGTCAAAATAATTTCTGGTGTATAGAAAATGCTAATATAAACATTCACTGAAAACTGAAAATTTCATGTATCTACAGACTACGGTACATATTTTAGAGTTACACCGATATAACCGAAATCGATTTTGTGAAAACAATTTTGCGTAAATTACCAGTTTTTTCTCAATTTTTTTTTTTTTTTTTATATTCTAACGTTTGTAATTTACGGGGAATTTTATATTTAGACTTCTCGAATGCATCAAATAAATTCACTTTCTTATCGGAAAAGATCCCTGCTGAAGTTAAAAATCAAAGATACAGGCACAAAAACAGTAGGTTATAAAAATTAGAAACACACATCATTCTAGAATTACATCATTCTAATCGCACATAATTATAAAATATAAAATATACCTACCCAATGCAATTCAAATTAACATATTAAATACCTAATTATTATTAATTTTAAATTGTTAAGCTTGGAATTTTATAAACTAGTTGGTATTATAGTCGGTATATGTACTGTCAATTTGATGTGTTTATTATAAACCTGTAAATAAACTCTAAAAACCAGAAATTACATTTATTTATAATCACAGTTTTACTTAAAGATTCATAAAAATAAATACGCATATATACTTCTAATATCTATGCACCAAAATGTTCCTAACCACGGAACTCTTTGATGTAAAAAGTTGCATTTTATTACATCTGTGGATTCATCATATTGACGTATAATATAAAATCTATCATTTTTATTCTATGGCAATTGTCAAAGTCGATGTGGAAGACACAGTCGATGAACAATTCTAAAATTTTAACGAATGAAACTGACATGAACCAAAAATATAATACTTCGTATTGTTTTATTTTTCACAAATCAAAATATTTTCAGATATGTTTCTGGAGCGTTTTCAGAGTGACGTCATAGCTATAGTGCACGGATTCCGACGAATGCTGAAAGACTCGATGTTTAAATGTAAGTTTGTTTTATATTTATTTGGTTCTCAAATCTACCTTCTAGAGTTAAATTAAATATTTAAAGTTACTAAAAATGTGCTATCCAAATATTATAGACGAATATTTTAGTTCCTAGTTCGAAATGTATAAAATACGCGAGATCGAAAAATACCAACGCCGTAATAGTTTTTCCTGTTCCAGGTCGTAGAAATATTATAATAATTAATAGGTACATTCCTATATGCTACAGCGGTACTTGAAATAGACATACATTTAAGTTTAATTTATAGAAATACATGTTCTAACTTATAAGTCATATGTACTGGCCGGATTTATAATCTCTTAAAATTTTTAAAATATAAGATTTTCATGTCATTTAAAATAGGCAACATATTATTCTCTTAATATTCTTTGAAAGTACCAATAATAATAAATAATTTGGTTTTAAATCTATTTAATTCAATTCAGTTTTCATTAACCATTAAAAACGATATATTGTTCCATATATGTTCCGGTGTCATTTTAATACGCCGATTCTAACAAGATAATTCTAACAAGAATGTTTTTGTGACTCATAAGAATATAAGATACAATTTTAATTTAAAGATGGTAATTTTTTTCTCCAAATCCAACGTTATAAGTTATAGATAACTATTAATTTAGTGTTACATAATTAACTTCTATTATTCACATAATATCTTATAGATATTAAGGACGTATAACCATGTACATTGTGTCTATCCTAACGTGTGCGCACTTATGAATAATATACTTATATACTCGTATTGTCGTGTAGGTACATATCAAAATAATGTAATACATACATGAATGCGTTACCTATATTGTTAATACAACATTATATATTATATTTTTTTTTTTATATAGGTACATTACAAAACTCTAATTTATTGTAATAAGATTTATTTTTATTTTCTTAAATACAGTGTATCATAAATTATTAATTAATATATACCTATAATTCATTGAAATAAAAATAAACACACCTAGGTACTATAATTAGTAACAGAAATAAATCCATGTATGATGTATTAAACTATTAAAATACAAACAAACAAACAAAAAAGATTCTGAACAAAGACTTTAATAAATAATATTGTGATTAAAGTACCTACCTAATTTATTTTACGACTAGGCATTATTGTACAGTACCTTTAACAGTAGGTTAAATTCATTTTTCCAAAAAACTATAATGGGTTATCCAAAATAATTTTTTTTCCAAATCTAACGTTATAAGTTATAGACTACAAATTTATTAACATTTATAGAATAATAAACAAAAAACATTTCAAAATTCAGCCGTCTACAAATCACTCAAAACGAGTCGAAATATTTGGAAATTTTATTATGTATAAACAATATAATTTAAACGTTTGAAGGAAATTTTAAATATAATCTACAATAATAATAATTTTAGAATTTCTTATAAGTGGGTGATTAACCTATGTCTAACTTAAACCGCTTGTAAACAATCAGGTCTTTAAACATTTTTGTTTTTGTTTTGTTGAATGATGAAAACCCTAAGGTATAAAAATCTCAAATCTTAAATGGGTACTTATAAAAAAAATCACACTTACGGATATTTATTATTTATCAACTTTTATTAAAACTAATTATGACAATAATTGTATTACAATTTCATATCTTAGGTAAACAAAGAAAATCTTGTATGAATATCTGACCACAAAATATTATGCGAATGTCGAAATTATGATGAATTTTGTAAAAATTTGAACTTTAAATGTCTATAGAAAAAAATCTTTCCTATGTATTTTTAATATTTTTCAACTGCTTTTATATTATCTTATGACTTATGAGAAATGTTGTATTAATTTTAAGCCTTTTGACCCAACGACTACAAATTTATTGACATTTATAGAATAATAAAAAAAAAAATTTCAAAATTCAGACGTCTATAAATCACTCAAAACGAGTCGAAATATTTGGAAATTCTATCATATATGAGAAATGTAATTCAAATCTTAGATATAAATTTAAAATTATTTATGAATTTCTTACTCTAAAAAATTTTCCAATTTTCATGTTATTGATGAATTTTGTCAACATTTTGACTGCAGACGTTCATAAAAAAATATTGTGGACTTCCGTTTAACATTATATTAATTTCCAGTTATATCAAGTGTTCATGTAAATAGAAAATATAAACATTCTGTGAAAACTTCATCTATATTCGATGTTTTTTTAAAGTGACACTAAAAAACAAAATCCATTTTTTTCGAAAATGGATTTTGCGTATAAATCTCAGTTTTTCTTAATTTTCTGTTGGTTTTTCTGGACAGTTTTTAACTTTTGACCCCCCAAAGTATCTTTTGAAGATGCCGTTGAAGAAAATTGATACATATTAAGTGTCCCAAATATAGTGACAACCGATACTAAAAAAATAAATTAAAAATTAAAAAAAAAACAAGTTATTGTAATATCAATGTAAAATACAAACTATAACAACATAATATAATAGTTATATGTATACAATATATAATAAGTGTAACGTGTAGGTCATAAGAATATTGTTGAACATTTTACTGCAGGCTGTATGTTATTTCAGAGATGGTATTCGTCAGTGAAAATTTGCCAACTAGGAATAATAATGTGTTATCATAAGCAGACTGAAATGTGTAAACGTTGCAGTGTTTCGAAGACTAAGTTATCAGATTCGTTATTTGATTCGGACACGGGGTATGTACCTATTTTTTTTTTCAGTAGTTTTCTTTTTTTATTAGGTATTGTTAATTGATTAGGGAGTGTGTTGCACGCAACTTTTTAAAAATTTTTTATTATAACTACTGGTATAACACTATTCCGGCTATCAATAAAGTCGTAATAAAAATTAGGAAATTAGTCAGGTATGATATTTTTTTAAGTTATTCTTTTGAGTGAATAGGAAGTGTATTATACGGCGAAGATAAGGAAAGAGAGTTTAGGGTAGGTAAGTGGAGTGAGAATAGCAGAGGTTATGAGAGAGGTTGTGAGAGAGATGGTGAGAGAGGTTGGGTAAGAGGTTGGGAGAGAGATTGTGAGAGAGGTTGTGAGAGAGATGGTTAGAGAGGTTGGGAGAGACGTGAGAGAGATTGGGTAATAGATTGTGAGAGAGATAATGAGAGAGGCTGAGAGAGGTTGGGTAAGAGGTTGGGAGAGAGATTGTGAGAGAGGTTGTGAGAGAGATGGTTAGAGAGGTTGTGAGAGACGTTGTGAGAGAGGTTGCGTGAGGGGTTGTGAGAGAAGGGTGAGATGAAAGAATAATATTTAAACATTATCTTTCGTTGTTATGTTTACAATATCGAATACATATTTAGTTAGTAGGAAATGGTCATTGCAAACCTCACGACTAGTGATGGTAGTCGTCAATCATCACTATACCTTCAACTAACCATAGGTTTATCTTACTAACCTTCTTATGAGATAGAATAAAAAGATCGGTTGCCGGTTATAGGATGTCAGCGCACTATTCCATATTTGACCCACGCACGACAACAAAAAAAATATATAATAATAAGTTATGTCTAGGTACTAAAAAAAAACAATATAACAAATATATTAATATTTGAAGTACAAAAATATGCAGAATATGAATTAAAAACTAAACTTCATAAAAAAAATATGAAAACTCCAGACACGCACAAAAAAAAATAATAATATCAAGTAAAGTCAAAGAAATAAAATAATTTAAAAAAAAAATAATAGAATAATTAATATTCAAGTATAACAATATGCAAAATATTCATTCAAATAAAATGCATATAACATTCTAGGAAAAACGAAAAACAAATATAGTTATATATATAGTATAGTAATAATAACTAATAAGTAAAGTATAATTAAATATATTTTTTAAATAAATGTATCATTTATTTATACCATAAATAATCGCAATATGAAATATATTCAATTCAAAAAAATTAATGCTTTAAGTCTAAGAAAAATCAAGACAAAAAAAAAATAATAAATAAAATAATAAATATAAGTACAAAAAAAAATGAGTATTAAGTAAAAATGGTGAGCATTAATAGTTGGAAAAATGAAAATAGTTCCGAGTGGCTTATACATGTGTTGGAGTGCTAAGCCTCTCTTAAAAATGTATTATTTATTTATATCCTAGTTATCAAAATATGCAAAATATTCAATTAAAAAAAAAAAAATGTTTATATACTAAGAAAAATAGAGAAAAAAAATAATAAGTTAAAATGTAAGTTATTAACAAATTTAAAAGAAATATGTATGATTTATTAATACTTAAACTATCACAATGTGCAAAATATTCAATTCAGAAAAAAAATTCAAAAAATTCTAAAAAAATATCCAATGACCCACCCCAAAAAAAAAATTAGATAGGTAAAATTAGTAAAAATTTTAAAAGAAAAATGATTTATTAATACTTAAGTTAGCAAAATATGCAATTAAAAAAAACCAAACACTTAAATAATTAAACGCCTGACCTAAGCTGGGTGAGAGCATTAATAGTCGAAAAAATGCAAATAGTTCTGGGTGGCTATTACATGTTTTGGGATGCTCAGCCTCTCTTACAAAGGGGGTGGTCCTCGTTGCGCGTGGGTCAGAGAGAGGAATAAGTGGTGCGCTAAAAATCAGACATCCTATTAAGTGTCATCGAGTTGATGAAGCTGTTGATTGTTGACATTTAACATTAACTGTGGTATGTATGATTGGAAGGAAATGTAATTACTGATAAGTAATAAGTAATGAAGATAAGTAGTGGAAAACGGGGTACAATGAGACGCATATTGGTAACGGTGTAGTAATAATAGAGATCTCCCAAAAAAATACCTACAAATAGTCCAAACATTAAAACCTAATTTATAAAATATTAATTTATGAAAAAATATAATACTGAAATTATTATTGTTATTATAAATTATATAAAACCATGAACTATATGAACTTATCTTAGTGTGTCCCATGTATCACTGTACATAATATAGCTAATTCTATATTTTTTGCTTCATAATGTCTGTTAAAATACTAGGGAAATGTATAATTGCTAAATTTGAACTTTTACTTATAATATCTTCATAAAAAAAAAATTAAACTAACACAACAGATATTATTTAAATTTAATGGATGATAACATTCTATACAAATGCATTTATAAAATTAAATCAAATAACCAGTAATCCATTTGGGATAAGAGAAAAACCGTGGTTAAGCACTATAAAACATGATTGGAAGCAACTATTGTCAATTTGTAGGATTAGGTACTCTAAATTAAAATCAATAATATTGGTGAGAAGTACTATCTGGAGTGGTGGTGAAAGTTCTCATGAAATAATAGTCTAGTAAGATAATAGATTTTTAATTAAGGTAATATTAACTTATTAAAGCTGATGAAGAATTTTTATAATGACAATATTAAGTTACTGCACAGTTCACACAGTCTCTCTTTCAAATTATGCCGTCTGCAAAATATTAATATTTAGTACCTAAATTGATTGAGTATTTCACATTTATCGAAAAGAGACTATAAAAAAAAATTAAGTGGTGCGGGGCCACACTCGAAACGAAGAAACGCTCTGAGTGTGTGTATCGGCCGGTGTTGCTAGCTCCCGGATGGGTGACCACCCGGGATTTTTAGCAACAAATCCTTGGCACACATAAACACACTTATTTTAAAATATTAGGTAATATATCGTCTTCTATTTTCCCTAACTGTACAAATGCTGAAAATCAACGAAATCAGAAATATTGTTACAAAAGAGAAACTGTCGTGACTTGATTTTTATTTTGTCTTATATATAATTTTTCTGTTGAGAATCTGAGCTTTTAATATCAGAAGATGGAGGCAGAGATGCGCTTTTGTATTATAAGTAGAAATATTTGTTCGAACTGGATGACCAAAAGGACCACCCTCCAGACAATACTTCAATATAAGTCCTCAATAGAATTATTCAAATACGGTTTAAGTTGCTCTGAATCTCAAAACTTTCCTAGTATTTTAAAAACCATATGAAGCTTAAAAAAAAGTATTTTCACCCGGATGTGTTGTCTCCAAGTGTTGTCTTACAAGTGTAAAAATATCAAACATTAATTCAGCAGTTATTATCATTGAAATTGTTAGTTTAATATAATAATAATATCTTCAATATTAAAAATTATATGATCTGCTGAAATTGATACCCACTTGTAAGACGGAGACGATATATGTATGCTGATATAGTGATATATTATTATTATAATTATTACTTTTACAATTTTTACATCCAATCATACTTTCAAGTTGTTATCACAGTTAATGTAGCAACCTTAGATCATATACTATGAATGGGCCCATATCCCGCGATAATCTGTAGCACATATTGATGACAATAGTCTCTGACTAATATACATGTGCGAAGAGAAATCACACAAGTTGAATTATGTGAATGGATGTAATACGGATCAATAAAAATGTTAGAGACTCGTAGCTTATATGTGCTTCAAATTGTTTACACGGGTAAACTGGGCATGGTATATGATCTAAGGTGCTCTAAGAAGTCAGCAACCAACGGCTCAACTCGATGAAAAAAACACTTATGTTCGGCAACAACTCAGGATCTTTTTATTCAAAGTGTCCTAAGAAGTCATAAGAAGGTTAGTTAAGTAAGCCTATCGTTCGTTGAAGCTATGGTCATGATCGACCACTATTATCATTGGTCATGAGTTGTGCATTGATCTCTTTCAACTAACTATCAAAGTATTTGATATTGAAAACATATAAATGAAAGAAAATATTTAAATATTATTCTTAAAGTGAGTTTAGGTTAGGTAAGGGTAGGGTAAGATATCATAACCTAACTATTTATAATAATATTTAACAATGTCTTTAATGCCGGCCGGTTAGCGTTCTACCAGTATAATTAAAAACTTTAAATACAGCCTAATAACAACCTACGTTGGACGTTTCCGTTCAAAGAATTTTTTATAATTTTAAATATTAATGATTTACTTATATAGATTTTTTAAACATAAACATCCTGGTGCAATATTAATTTTTTTCTAAATTTAATTTTCTTACTCCTTAAAAAAGTTTTTGATGCGGACTCACACGTTACCCTTCATAATTTTTTTTTATCAATTCAAATATTAATAATTTACTTATGTAGATTTTTAAATATAAACATCCTGGTGCCCTTTTAATTTTTTTCTCACTCCTTAAAAAGTATTTGCCTGCGGGCTCCAACGTTCCCCTTCATAATTTTTTTTTATGAATATAAATCTTGTAGATATTCTAAACTAAATTGTAAATATCGACAACCTGCATGGGCCATATAAATTTTTTTCTACATTTCTTTCTCACTCCTTTAAATATTTTGCCTGCGGGCTCCAACGCTCCCCTTCAATTTTTTTGTAAATATTTTTAAAAAGATTTTCTTACTTAAACAAGTTAGTACCATATACATTTCTAAACTTTTTTTCTTGCTTCTTAAAAAGTATTTGCCTGCGGGCTCCAACGTTCCCTTTCAAAAATTTTTTTTATCAATTTAAATAGGTAGGTATTAATGATTTACTTATATACATTTTTTAAATATAAACATCCTGGTACCATATTAATTTTTTCTAATTTTTTTTCTCACTCCTTAAAAAGTATTTGCCTGCGGGCTCCAACGCCCCCCTTCAATTTTTTTGTTAATATTTTTAAAAAGATTTTCTTAAACAAGTTAGTACGATATACATTTCTAAACTTTTTTTCTTGCTTCTTAAAAAGTATTTGCCTGCGGGCTCCAACGTTCCCCTTCAAAATTTTTTTTTATCAATTTAAATATTAATGTTTTACCTATATAGATTTGTTAAAAATTAACAACCAGGTGCCATATTAATTTTTTTCTAAATTTAATTTTCTTACTCCTTAAAAAAGTTTTTAGTGCGGACTTACCCGTTACCCTTCATAATTTTTTTTTATGAATATAAATCTAGTAGATATTCTAAACTAAATTGTAAATATCGACAACCTGCAGGGGCCATATAAATTTTTTTCTACATTTCTTTCTCACTCCTTTAAATATTTTGCCTGCGGGCTCCAACGCTCCCCTTCAATTTTTTTGTAAATATTTTTAAAAAGATTTTCTTACTTAAACAAGTTAGTACCATATACATTTCTAAACTTTTTTTCTTGCTTCTTAAAAAGTATTTGCCTGCGGGCTCCAACGTTCCCCTTCAAAAATTTTTTTTATCAATTTAAATAGGTAGGTATTAATGATTTACTTATATAGATTTTTAAAACATAAACATCCTGGTACCATATTAATTTTTTCTAATTTTTTTTCTCACTCCTTAAAAAGTATTTGCCTGCGGGCTCCAACGCCCCCCTTCAATTTTTTTGTTAATATTTTTAAAAAGATTTTCTTACTTAAACAAGTTAGTACGATATACATTTCTAAACTTTTTTTCTTGCTTCTTAAAAAGTATTTGCCTGCGGGCTCCAACGTTCCCCTTCAAAAATTTTTTTTATCAATTTAAATAGGTAGGTATTAATGATTTACTTATATACATTTTTTAAACATAAACATCCTGGTACCATATTAATTTTTTCTAATTTTTTTTCTCACTCCTTAAAAAGTATT
>JANEHU010004662.1:0-16716 GCA_027563435.1 Nasonovia ribisnigri | reverse complement strand
TAATAATAATGATGATAATTATATCGAACAATTCTTAAATGCTGTAGCTTATCACATACGTTTTAAATAAATACATTTGATTTAATTTTTCTAACAAACTATTTTATACCTAATATATTTGTAATAATTATTTTTCGATTTTAATATGTAACATGTAATACCTACACTTATGACTTATTATAATATTATAATATACATAATATATTTGATTAATGAATTATTTTTATTTGATTTTTTTTTAACAAACTATTTGTAATAATTTATACCTATAATAATAAAAATTGGTTTTCGCTTTTTTTTCCAATATGCTTTTTTTCATTCGCTTTTTTTTCAATTTGCTTTTTTTCCATATGCTTTTTTTTCGCTTGCTTTTTTTTACTTTCTTTTTTTTCCTTTGCTTTTTATTCACTTGCTTTTTTTTCCTAAACTCATCAACACCACCACCACCAATTCGACGACGACGACGGAGGTGACCACCAAAACGATGGTGGAGGTGACGACCACCAAGTGGACTGTGGTGGTGGTAGTGGCTGTGGCATCATTAAGTCTGTCCAAGGAGACGCTGGAGGCAACGTCTGTTGTCTAGTAGGCGCTGGTGCGGACGACGAAGCGGCGGCGGCGGACGAAGACGACTTGATGAATGCGTTCATTTTCATCTACAGCATATTTTATAATATTTGTCCGTAAAAAGTGTCGAAAGAACACGATTGTTACCTTTATTGCTATAGCTATGTCATATAATATTATGATTTAGTGTGTTTCAAAATACCTGTTATTTATAGGACTATAGGAGCTTTACTTTAGAGATGCCTACTTATACTTTATTTTTAGAACTGTATCCCCACCCAGATCCCTTGATATATAAAACCACATTATTGAACAACCTCTAATCACCCATAAAAATTCTATCTACTTATTTAGCCACATCTGCTTAAGTATAATTAGATCCATGTACAGGGATGGACCGTATCTAGACACTTTTTTCTTCAGTGTATTCAATATATTTTTTAAATATTTATACGTTAAGATACAAGATAAAAATGAATAGATACATTTTTTCCTTTTATTATTATTTTAGTGTATCTAAAATCTGTAACATAATAATTGATAAGCAAATCTTCTGACGGTACCTACTTAAATTTTTTATTTTTTCACATTAGGAAAAAGAGGAAGAAAGTGGTCTAGACGTCAACTGATAGAATTTTCAACTAAGTCAATTAAAATGTTGGTATTAAAAATGTCCTTTAAATACACATAAGTGTTTTTTAGGCGATAAAAGTGTGGCCTTTTTGAACTTAAATATAGGTATTATACCATAGTATATTAAATTTATACAACCTGCACTTTACTGTGTATACTGTACGTATGTCGTTTAGTAAAAATTATTTTTGAATTTGTAACAAAAAAATAATAAAAACAATATTATTATTGAGCGGCGAACGCAGAGAATGTTTTGTGTGTGTATGTGTTAGTATCACCGTATCGCCGTTTATACCTTAGTATAAGGTCTATGTCATTACCTATACATTTCTGAGTTTCTGACAAGGATATTATTATCACTTGTCTACTTTATATGTTCTAGTCATCGAGATGTATATACTACACTGGATCGCGTACTCCCTATGATATCACTACAACGAAAAACGAGCCGTCGGCGTAGCCTTGTTCCCCCACCATTGCAGGGCAAAAAAAACTCACGTAGTCACGTATTTATTTATTTTTTCTGTTGTTACAAATGTACGATTTTTAATTTCTTTGTTGAAAATAATTAGTTTTTAAATACATTGTTCTAAATTGTGGTCCGAGAATTATATTGTAATGAAATTAGGTACTTAAAAATAATTTATAATAAGCAACTACTAGTGAATAGGTAGGTACCCAATATTCATAAGCAGTCAATTAAAACAAACCATTATTTTTCTAATATTTATATTTGATACAACAATACAACATAAATACATAATGCCAAATGCCAGTCTTACATTTATTTCTAATATTACCTTAAAAAAATTAAAAAACATACAAATCTAATTTTATTTTACAAATTATTAAATAATATTAATTTAGTGAATTTTTGCCTCAGTGAAGATTTATTTTTAAATACTTCCCTAGAATTAATTTCTTTTGCATAATGACGCATTCTTATGTTGATATAACTATTACTTATAGCTGTAAACAGACTATATTCATGAGATGGAGAACCTAAATCAACATTAACAGGTTGAGAATTTGGGGAAAAAAAAAGTGAATTTTTATTTGATATATTTTTTTTTGTTAACATAATAATACTTTGTTTCACATTCTTGTGTAATATTTTTTTTATTACTACTATAGTGTGAAAAGATTTTTCCAATTCCTTGATGATCAAAGATACAGCCTCAGATACAATTTTTAATTTTCCTCGACTTACAAAAGATGTAAATTGAATACCTGCTGTATAGTTATGATCTGATTGAGAACTTAATTTTAATAATATACCTACACAGAAAGGACACACAAGTTTTTTGCATATGCTTCTTACAATATATCCTGCAATGTAATCTAGTATTTCACCTGTGTACTCTCCTAACTGTACACTATTAAGAATATCTAAATAATTATTAATATCAGATTCAAATATATTTTCACTGTCTTCAGTTATAAAGCTTCTTTTTTCACAACGGAAATCTAAAACATCCCCTCCAGGAATAACAAAATGAGAGCAATTTCTGAAAAGAGTTCAAGGAGCATAAATATGATCATTTTATATCACCATTTTTTGACTGAATAATTTGTTTGTCAGCTAAAGAAGAACGAGCAAGCTTAAGCATGTGGCAAGTGTCAAACATGGAATATACTTCTATAGATTTATCTATAGTGAATTTTGTATTCAAGTTGTCTATATCAAAACTACAGCCCAACTTTTTAAAACATTGTATGTTAGCAGAAGCACCATCACACGTTACATTCCAGACCTGAATGCCTACCTCATGCAGTTTTACAATAGCTGTAGATAATAATGTACTTAATACACTACTATTTATCTTATTCACATAAAAAAAAGCAATTGGGCATTTAAACTGTTTAGTTAAGCAAACAACCATAATAACTAAAACTTCAGTAGCAAGCTCTGTACTTTCACCAACACCAAATTCTACATTTCCAGCATATTTGCCTTTATCAGGTTCCCAAATTAGTTGTTTTCTGATCGACATAGAATCAAAAACCAACAAACAGTCTTGTAACAAAGTCTTTTGAGTTATTTCAAGTTTTAAAAATTTGAAGACTCCTTCCAAAAACCCAGGCTCACATTCCATAGTGCTCATCCAGCTTCAAATGGTTGAATGATGAGGAAGTCTAAAATGTGTGTGTACATACTTATAAGCTCTAGGAGAATAGAAGAAAAGCGTTTTAGCAAACTCTTTCATAGAATCACTATAGCGTATGGCATTTTTCCCAATTTTTTTAGTTTTGCGTTCATGCAGTAATAAAGCTAACGGTATCCCACCAAAATGTTCTTCAAGCTGTGTCGTCACATCATCTGACATTGGGACATTTTTCTTAATGCGCATAACAAGACCTGTAACAGTGTTAAACACAAATACATTTTACAAATTCAATATTGTATTAGAAACAATTATGTTAATTAAATTACTTTTTAATGATTTTATTTTTGTTTCTCTTCGCTTAAGGCGTTGTTGTAATACTTTTACTTTTTTTCTCAAAATTGCCTTTGTTGGAGATTGTATGGAACACTGAACACTTTTACTATTATTTTCAAAACTTTCTGAACTCTGTAATTAATAATTATGATTGCTAAACATATTTAAATATTTCATAACAAATTTAAATTACCTTAGTTAGATCCATATATGGTACCATATTTGCACTGGAACATTCTATTATATCGACCGTATCGACAGATATATCACAATAATTATTGTCAACCTAAATTAATAAATAATAAAATTACCGAATCAGTCTTATATTTTCAACTTTTTTGTTTGTTTGAAGCAGTAGAGTTTATAAAAGTTGCATATCTA
Source organism: Nasonovia ribisnigri (assembly GCA_027563435.1). Classification (NCBI taxonomy): domain Eukaryota; kingdom Metazoa; phylum Arthropoda; class Insecta; order Hemiptera; family Aphididae; genus Nasonovia; species Nasonovia ribisnigri. The sequence continues at coordinate 12,694 of JANEHU010004662.1, read as the reverse complement.
GACATTTGTATATGTCACTGGGTAAAAGTGTATGTCTTAAAATTAGATAATGTACAGAGAAACAAACTTTGTAGGTAGGTAAACCTATATACACAATTTGTATATAACAACATTTAATTTTGTTAAAAATATAGTGGCAACATTTGTCACTATGTAGTCTGCAGGACCTAAGTATATTGCATACTATTAATTAAAAATAGGTAACAACAATTTCTGAAATTAGTAAATGAGTAAGATTATATGATGTAAAATTATTAAACTTACCAATGGGTTTCTTTGTAACAACCGGCGAACAACTTTTTTCTTCTATAAATGTTGAGGAAACTCTTTAAATACAGATGGAACAGCCTCATCTTTTAACCATTTCACATTTGCTCCTGGACGGATTTGGTAGTCTTCATTTGTAAAGTGTTCGCTGCATAAATAGCTATACTCAGAAGGTTTGAAGTTTTTGCGTTTCATTTCATGTATCCACTTTGCCAAAACGGATGGCCTCTTTAGAGGAAAGCTAAGCCAGGTAAACAAAATATACTCATCAGACAGTAACGTTTATCTTGTATAATATTAAGGATATTTGCCTATTTATATTAGAATAATCGGAACAAAAATGACTAAAGGTACCTATGTTTTTACATACCGGTGAAATTGTATACCACATCCTTTTTTCCGCCGGTTTGTACACCCATATGAGGAACACGAAATTACCATGATTAAATAAGTTTGATTGAATTTACAATAAAGCAGGAATTTAACCAGTAAACAGAATGAAATAATCGAAATTGCGCAACGGCGTAACGCACTGGCTTGTGCCATCCAGTCCTTTTGCCATGCAATGGTGGGGGAAGCGAATCAACGAGCCGGCTCGTTTTTTGACGACTCGTGCGCGCTCCAGTGTAGTATATACAATATACATCTCGATGGTTCTAGTATTACAAGTAAATGTAAATAATGATTAATCTAACGTAACACACTTATAATAAGTTTCATTTTAAATAGATCATCCTATATAACTAATAAGTGATAACTACATACCTATACTAAATTAAATACATTTTACCTAAGTTTATTTTACATTTAATCGACTTAACTGTATCTTTTCGCAAAATATGATAATTGTAACTTGTACCTTGTATATTCTAAAGGTGAAAATTCATTTATCTATTACATACTTTTTCAATTAGGTATCTTACCCATTCCTGAGCACTGGAAAGTATGTGCAAAATCGATGAAGATTTTAGTATAAGATTTTAGTATAATATGTAATTTTATGTGCATACATAAGTTAATTTACATATTTAAAATAATAAATACTGAAATATATATTTGCGGCTAGCCACATACGACCAGGTTCGCAATCTTGTACCGTTCGTTCTATATAGAAATCATTTTAAGAGTGGTTTCAGGCTAAATTTGTGTAACACACTACATTGTATTATACGTACTTACTTCTACATTATGTCTAGGTTTATGTGCAGTATGTACATATACTATGCAGACGATCAGTACTCACCATAAAGGCATCCTTAATGGCTGTTAATATTCCACACTTTTTGCACCACATTGGTTTCTGCTCCTGAAAAATCGGCAAACATATATAAAGCTTTATGTATAGTAACACCACCGTGATACCATTATCATCTTCATATATTATTATACACTTGATAATAAATGATTTAGTTTTTCGAAAGTATATATATTTTTTATTTTATAAAAAATGTATAACTTTATGCGATACAATATTCATGTTTGCTGTTTTAAGCTAATTGAACTGACTATTCAAGACAACGATATAATTAAATAATCAATTGCACTTTCATTACAATGATTATTATTTATTAATAGTGCGTGGTGTGATGGTGATGATGGTAGTGTACTATGTATTTTGTTATTATTAACTACTGTTTTGTTTTCTTCGTTCTTATAAATAATAGTTGATCATAAGTCATAAGTCATTACTATATAGGTACTCATGGGGAAAAAGGATCAGAGTGGTGATCGAGGGAAAGAACGTAAAAATACGTGCAAACATAAAATAAAATACTAATACGGTTTCCATAATATACACACTATAATAATTATTATTATAAATTAAATATCTACACGACAATTATTGACGACAAAGATTTTGTTAAAATATAACACATTTTAACAAAAAACATTTTAAAAAAAAATAGTCCTTATCACCATTTTGCTTTTTGATTCCTGTCTTATAATGTTATGTACAACAAACTATATAATATAATGATATTAAAATTGTCAAAGATTACATATTTTATTATTACCACCGGTCTATTTGTAACACAAAAAATATATTTATATTCAATATTATATACCGGCACACCACTATACCTATATAGGTAAGTAGTATATTTTAGTATGTTCTGTGCCACCGTAAATCCTACGGATCCTGGCTACTCCGTTTAGCCTATAGTTCTATACTATCGCGACCGAACCCACCCCCTCCTATCCGTGCTCGTCCGTGCCCCCTCCCCTCTCATCCATACCCGGCCATAACCCCTTCCTCTCCCATCGATGTCTATCACTTACGTACCCGACCGTACCTCCTGCACTACCATCAATGCATATCACTCACAGCCCTGCATACCCCGCCCAGCCTATAGCTCTATACTATCACGAACATGCCCTACCGTGCCATACCACTCCCATCACATCCATATCTATCACATACATACCTTCACCACCTCCCCACCTCACATCTATCGCATGGATATCTATCCCACCTAACATCACGTACGTAACCGACCGGATCCACCCCCTCCCATCTTTCGCAAGTAAATCCAATGAATCCGACTACCCCGCTCAGCCTATAATTCTATGTTTTCGCATACGTGCTCGACCATGCCCGGCAATTCCCGACAATGCCTGTCGGTGCCCTCCCCCCCCCAATCTTCCTAACCTATCCGCATGCCTACTATCAAGTACGTACACAACCATGTACATCATACCATATACCATACCCCATCAATACCTAATGCGTGTCACACCATTCCCCTTCCCTGTCATCAATGGCTATCACTAAAAATATATTCATCATATAAATATAGGTATAATACCTATACATCCATTACCTGCAACTTGAAAATTATACTTAAATAATAAATCGATTATACTAGTAAAGGTACTAGTGAAATAAAAAGACATGTTAATTATTATACCTCATTATACATATACCCCGCCATACCCCCCCCCCCCACCACCACACCACATCGATACCTAATACATACCACCTTTGCTATCTCGACCGTGCTCGGCCGGGCCCCCTCCCCTCTCATCCATCACTAGAGAAATATTTTTTAATTAAACAGTTATTAATAATTTGTTCACATTGTTGAATAGTTAGCAATGGATAACGCCATTTGAAATCTTTTACAGAGTTTTCAGTATAAATGATATCATGATAAAATGAACAACATCTACATCGATTAATAGTCTCATATATACGAGCTTTTTCTTGAAAATTATTATCAATCAAATTTTCAATTAAATTAATATCACATAACATAGTTAAAGATAAGGTCACTAACGTTTTACAAAATTTAAATGTCATACTTTTATTCAGATGTAATAATCTTTGAATTTCGATTAACATATTAGAATTATATAAATGTAACAACCGATAATTTTGATTAGGTTTAAATTCTTTAATATGTTCGGTTGATAATTTTAATTGTGTTAAAGGATGTATATAATTTATATATTGAACCCCATAATTAATAAACTGTTTTCGTAAGAATAATAATTTTGTTTTTAAGACATCTCGATAAAAGATTATATTGATTACATCATAGTCGTATATTATATTCCGTAAAGTTACCATGTCAGACTTTTCCCCGGATTGCCTCTTCGATCTTTTATCAGCACTGTGTTCAGTCTTCATCTTGTTTTCTGCTCACCTCTTCACCATTTGTAATATCTATATCTATATATATTAACTGTAAGTCTGCCTTGGTAGGTCTTACTAGTGCAATATATTAGTGAAGTATACTGTGGAATATACAACTACTGAACCGTCATTTTATACCCTAAATTTCCGACATTAAATATGTTTTCAGTTGAACCTATTATATCACGATCATCTATGTAGTCTAAATTAAAAATATAATATAGTATGATAATTAAATGGTGTAGCTATTAACGATAATATAATGAGTAATATATGAAAATTATATTAATATTAACATGATGGAATAAGTTTTCTAATATTTTAATAATATCTATCTATATATATAAAAATGAATGTATGTGTGTGTGTGTGTCCATATTACCATGGTTACCAAGGTTGCCATGGTTACTAAGGTTACCAAGATTTCATAATAATTATTATTATTTATTTCAATATAACTGAATTCAATTGCAACTATTATAAGAATTGCAACTATTAAAAGTTAATTTTTTATTCCCAACAACAAACGATCGATAAATAGTCCCGCAGTTCAAGCACTCAAGAAGCGGGAAACACGAGCCGCGGAAACAGACGGGCAAAGAGAAGCCAGATTGAGGACCAACCGAGAACGGCAGTCCCGGGCCCGCTCATCGGAGACTGACGAGCAAAGAGAAGCCAGATTGAGGACCAACCGAGAACGGCAGTCCCGGGCCCGCTCATCGGAGACTGACGAGCAAAGAGAAGCCAGATTGAGGACCAACCGAGAACGGCAGTCCTGGGCCCGCTCATCGGAGACTGCCGAGCAAAGAGAAACCAGATTGAGGACCAACCGAGAACGGAAGTCCCGGGCCCGCTCATCCGAGACAGATGAGCACCGAGATGCAAGATTGGGGACCATGCGAGTAATGGGTGCTCGATCCAGACGAACCACCGAATTGAACCTTTGTGCACTACACTATGATGCCGATATTAATTACAGCACACACTCAAGCGTGGCCATCGGAATAATGGATGTACTCTGCATTTATTGTAGAGCATTTAAGTTTAAGAATGAAGCACCAGGAATGTGCTGTGCTCGGGGTAAGGTAAATTTGCCAGCCTTGCATGCACCACCCGAACCATTATCAACGTTGGTGGCAGGCGATACGAGCATTTCGAAACATTTTTTAACAAATATCCGTCGTTACAATTCGTGTTTCCAAATGTGTGTGGCCTAAATTTGGTAAATCCATGCTTCTCCCATGGACAGCTGTATGTTGCCTGCTCCCGCGTCGGGAGCCCGAATGATTTATATGTGTACGCACCAGATGGTTATACGAAAAATATTGTGTATCACAATGCACTTATGTAGATGGCAAGCATAAACCATTAAAGAACCATTAAAAATGCTTTTTTGCTTTTTTAATTTTTTAACAAATTTAGGTTAAAAAAGGTTTAGAGATTAATAAAATCACTAAAATACATATAGAGTAGTTATTTTTAATGGGCAACGAGGTGCACGAGGTCAGCTAGTATATAATAATATGTCACGATATATTATGAAAGATATAGTATATATAAATATATAAATATATAGAGTTAAGATTATATAAAATATATATTTAAATGAAATAATATAACGTAAACTGAAGTGGGAAAAATATATATTTATTATATTATTGAAGCATTCAACAATAATACTTTATTAAAGAAATGTATACACATTTATTACAACTATTTTATTTTTAACAATTTCTATAAAACTTATTATATAATCACAAAATCTTATGGTATAATATTCTATTACACTAAAAATATTGTCAATGATTAAAATTATTATATATTTTTCTACTATCCTCGAAATCTAATTTATCTTATATTATACTAGTCTTACTAGTTTAATATATTGGTGGAGCATACTGATATATAACAACCGAACTGTAATTTTATAACTAAATTTTCAACATTAAATATGTTTTCAGATAAACATTTATCTCATTTTCGATGATTATATTTTTTTTTTTTCAGTCTATTAAGGACTATAAAATATATTAAAATATCGTGATAACGAATGGATTAGATTAACTATAATTTTACATAGTATAATATTGAATAGTAGTCAGATTATATTATAAGATAGTTAGATAGATATTTATTGAGACATTCCACGATTATTCGACATTTACGATAAAAATCATCAAAATCAAAAAATCAAATTGAGTCCGTTATTTAGAGGTTTTCCTATATAAAAGTGATGAAAATACCCCCACTCCCATAAAAACGTCCGCTATTTGAAGGTGTCCGTTATTTAGAGGTGTCCGTTAAGAGGGGTTTCACTGTATAATTATACTAAAATCGATTTTGAATGAAGCTAATAAAGTTTTTAATTCGTTATTTCGTTTTCAACTTGAAAGTCAATAAAATGCTTTAGACATATTGACGTTGTTAACATATAGTATATCTAAATATCAGTATCCTTTCACAAATTATACCTTAAAACTGTTTATTTATAGGAGTTAATATTATATAAAATATATACTTAAATGAAATAATATAATGTAAACTGAAGTGGAAAAATATATTTATTATATTATTATCGAAGTATACGACAATAATACTTTATTAAAGAAATGTGTATACATTTTATCACAACTATTTTATAATCTATAACCACCTACCTAGTGTCTACAAGTGTCACTAACCAGTCGGTATGTCTCTAGTACACACACACATACACATACATACACATATAATTATCACACCATTTTTAAATATTTATAATAGGTATATTTTATCATTATTTCCAAGTGTTTGTTATATCTATACTTACTATTTTTAAGAAAATATTATTATTTATACTATATTACCTACTATATCTACATATAAATATTATATAATAAAATTAGAATTTTTTATAGAATATTCTACTATCCCCCCCTCATCTAATAACATCAATAACCTAATAAATCCACTCATAAGTATATTATTCATAACAGTCTGTTAGAGTTAACATTAGATTATAAACAGATAATAAATAAATTATACACTCTAATCCACAACACCTTAAGAAAATCAAAGACAGCAACCTTGCATTTGTCAGTATATGGAATATCGATACAATATATAAAATATGATATAAAAGCTATTATACTAATATCAATCAGCTACCCTTAGGTATATACATACATCTTAATACAAACATTAGCTATACTTATATATAGAAAAATAATGAATTGTTCGTAAGTATAATATTATAGTTACATTATAGTTTATACTAATCATAGATTATATTACATTTATGTAACAGTGGTAAATACTCACAAATGTTCATAAAATATAATTCTGGGACATAAGGTATTGTATAATTTACAATACATTTTAATATATAATATAAGTCAGTCTTTGAATTTAACACTTAATTTGTATGATTTAATAATAATTAATTATTAATTTGGTTGAGTTCAAATTATTAAGAAAATATAAATATAAATGTAATATATTTTTCTGGTTAGGTTTTTCTAATTAAAAAAAGATGATAAATCTAAAAATATCTAATTAACATAAGTTTTTTGTACATACTTTTTTGACAATACTTTTTTTTATTGTGGTAGATAGGTAACTGATAAGTATTTTTTGATTTTTCGTGTATGATCATAAATCTGTAAAATACTTAAACAAATTTGTTTTTTTTTTAATCAAAAATTACAAAGCAGTAAGACTCAAGAATATAAATTTAATATTTATCAATACCATGCTGATTTTAAATGAGTTATAATTTTTTTATAGTTTAGATCTTTAGTACCTACGTTTTTATTATTTGTTTCTAGGAAAAAGTTTGTATGTCAGCATAGCTCCTTTCGTAAAGTTTCCAGAGAAGAAAATAAAAAAGGGAACTCAAAAAATGCTAACTGTTTAGCTTCTGTAACATGTATGGTAAAATTAGATACTCATTCTACACGAAAAGTTGATCCCTATATTAAGGTTTGGTTATTTGTATATTTTTCTTATTACTTATTTAAATACATTATTAAGATACTCACCACCTTGATAAGTACTTATAATTATAATTCTCTTGTTTGAAAATTTTACTTACATATTATTTAATTAAATACATTTAGTAAAATTAATTTTCAGGATGGGTTATATGGTGTAATAAGAATTAAAAATAAACATAACCATAGTATTGACACTGCTGAAACTTTACGCTTTTTACCAGCAGATAAGATACTTAAAAATACCTTTTTCGAGTATTTTAACGATAATATGGGTATAACTGATGCAATTAATTGTCATGAGCGCATTTTAGAACTAAAAGAAAATTTTTCACTGGAAGTCTTGGCTAATGGATCTATTAATCCAACTTATAGAACTGTCCAAAATTGGCACAATGAATGGAGGTTGGAAAATTTAGGTCCACGGTCTGGATCAGGTTTGATTGAGGTAATTTTTTGTAATTTTATACATATTTCATTAGTATTTAACAATTTAAGAAAGTAGTTAAAGATTTCAATGACAATTTATTATTAGTTATAACAATATATTTTGGATTTATCCATGCTCCATCTTCAGAGTATGTTGTTTATATTCATTTTGATGTAATTTCAAAAAGTTTCCCTCCAGTTACCCCAAAAGATAGATACAAAATTGCTATTTTAGCCCAGGGGAATGTATCTATCTCACCAGATTTCTTCCAGTCATTTTTATCGGTAAATAATTATTCTCAAATTGATGCACCAAAAGAAAGTACTGATTTTCTAAATTATTCTAATATTAATGAGCCAGATTATTCACATCATAAAGATAATAATGTACTAAATGATTCTGAAATTATAGAAAATAAAGAGACAAAAAATAAATCAATACATTGTATTATAGATTTAATCAAATCTAAAGACTCAAAGTTTGGCTCATCCACTCCAGGGTTGAATATTTTAGAGTCTCGTTTGAAGAAGATAACAACCGAAGGACAGTGGTAATCGTTTTTACATACTGCTGGAAATTCAGCTGTTGCTTTGCGAAAAAGGCCTGGTGCAAAAATTAGAGTCCAGCCAACATCTATTGCAAGGAGATTACCCAGAGTTACAAAAGGAAGTAAACGTCTACCATCAGGTCGTCCAGCAAATGGTGAAATTAACACCAAAAAAAGAAAAAGAAATCTTGGTGCTAATGTTCAATTGAATGTGCCTAATGCAAAATCACATGGGCACAATCATTAAATATAATATAATGAGTTTATTATTTTTTCAAACTATAAGGATTATCAATGAAATATTATATAAATATAATCATGGTACCTAATACTTAATATATTAGGTATATCTTTTAAATTATTCTTTATTAAAAATAAATTGTTTATGTAATTTAAAACAGTTACTATACATTTTTATCTCCAAATATGTAAAAATTAATTAATTCTTTGTTAATTTGTAATTTAATTTATGTAATCTGAGAGATAGGTTGCGCCTGGGTTTGGAAGAATTAGCCGGTGTTTGGAAAACACCGTTACTAGGGGACACCGCGTAGAGGTTACAGTACAGACACCTTGTGCATATGTGGAGAAGTACAGACAATGCAACACATTATCACATGCACAGCTTGCTCCCAAACCTGCACCCCAGAAGACATTCACAAAGGCACAAGCCAAGGAATTAACGTAGCCCGCATCTGGGCAGAAATAATATAAATCCACCATTAACGTACCTTTCTATTTTACCTTATTCATAAATATTGTGAAATGTTTATTTTAAAGTTAATTTTATTTATTTATTTGTTTATTTTATGCTATACAACTTATATCATTATTATTATTACTGTTACACTATGCGCCTGACACGAATAAAAAAAAAAAAAATTTATGTAATCTTGACAGTAAATAATTGTTATAAGAATTTAAATAAAGTTATAATAATAAGACAATTTTATGGTTTGAATTGAGATGGAACACATTTCTAAAGAATGTAGAATGAACTATGATATAAAACATACCTGATATCATCAACTTGTAAGCAATATATATCATATTATAATTATTTATAACATATAATACAATAATAATTATTGATTAGTGTTACCAAAAAGTAGATTTTACTGAATTAATACAAAAATTACAATATCTATTGCATTTACCTAACCGTTGGTGTAAAATATTTTCTACTTTAATAAATCATTTAAGACTCACCCAACTTAAAAAATAATTAATAATTATTATAATTATGACAACAACAGTCAACCGCAACAACAACAATAATAATATATTGTATTATAATTTATTGTAATTAAACACTTTTGTTAACAATTAAATAAAAAATGTAAGTATTTAATATATATATATATATATTATATGTACTTTTATATAGATACATTTTAGTTTGACAGGCATAATGACAGGATAGTAGTGGATAGATCACCTCATAATATTGCCTTACTAAAAATATATTACATTTATATTTATATTTTCTTAATAATTTAAACTCAACCAAATTAATAATTAATTATTATTAAATCATACAAATTAAGTGTTAAATTCAAAGACTGATTTATATTAATTATAAATTATACAATACCTAGTGTCCCATGTCCTAGAATTATATTTTATGAACATTTGGGAGTATTTACCACTTTTACATAAATGTAATATATTCTATGATTAGTATAAACTGTAATGTAACTATAATATTATACTTACGAACAATTCATTTTTTTCCCACATGGTCGAGAAGATCTAGCATTCCATTTGATATTATTTAATTTTCCAAATTCAGAAACCCACAAATTACAACCTTCTTTAGTTTTAATGTTTGATTGAGTACATATTCATAACATTCTAGTTCAGTTATAACTTTGTTAATGAATGACTTAGGCAAATGCAGATTCATTTTGTAAATTGTAATGGTGAAACAGTAACCCATTGACGCATTGTGATAACATTACAATTGTTATTATAATAGGTGCTTGTTTTAAAATGTTAAGAAATTAAAATTATTATACATATAATACTATATGGCATTATATAGCAATTATTTTTATTTTTATTTATTAATTCTCTTGACTCTTATTTATTCTGTTTCACATAAAAATATTAAATATTAATTTATTACGCTTCAAAAATGTTTAGACATAATAAGATGTACCTATACCTAATTTATAAACTGAACTCCACTCTAGTGTTGCATATTGTTGTACCTATATTTGCAAAAAATTAATATTATAAACATTATAATTTTAAATAATGTCCTGTGTCACCGCCGCTGAGTTCTGTTAAACTGTGGTTGAGAAATAGTTGTCTAAAGATCATTCTCTTATTATCACCTGTTAAAATAAAACGGCCGAGGACTCGCCGCCATTACATGTCCCATTTTATCACTAATCCGGAACCAGCACAGTAAAATATGTAGCGCGTGCGTGCGTGTATGTATGAGGGGGGCGAGTTTGTGTGTGTGCGTGCGTGTATGTATGAGGGGGGGCGAGTTTGTTTGTGTGTTTGTTGTGTGCGTGTGTGTGTGTGTGTGTGTGTGTTTGTGTGTGTGTGTTTGTGTGTGTGTGTGTGTGTGTGTGTGTGTGTGTGTGTGTGTGTGTGTGTGTGTGTGTGTGTGTGTGTGTGTATCCGTGGGACCGCCTGAATTAACTATTATCATGATTTATATATTTTATAAATATTCATACCATTTTATGAATTTAAACATCTTATAACACAATAATACATTAATACAGTATCATAGAAAAATATCACCGCAATATTTTAAATATGGAATAAAAGCTGACACATTATTTGTAATTTGTACTCTGTAGTTCGTAAATATTCCTAGGTTAGGAAACATTACCATAAAACAGTGGCATTATTTTAACGAATAACTCAATATAATATGTAGAAAACGTATACGTGAGTTGTCCACCTAACAATACACGTTTTAAACAACTAGCGTTTACCCGAATTCTCACAAAAATTTTAATCTTGTTCCTATATGACGCATCAGTGTAGCTGCACTTTATCTAGTAACTACCTGAGTAGCATTTTCTATGTTCAACGTCGGTTTTGAAACACAGTGTTTTTTAATCCGTGCATACACAGTTAACCAACGTTTAAGAAAAACATTTACGATTCGTTCAGAGTGTTTTAGTGTTATCGATTAACAAAATGTATAATTTAATGTTCAGTGTCGGTTTTAAAACACTATGATTTTTAAACCGTGCATACACAGTTAACCAACGTTTAAAGAAAACATTTATGGTTTATTCCCGGTGTTTTAGTGTATTATGGGCAAACAAAATATTCTATAATTAAATGTTCAGTATCGGTTTTACAACACAAATCCGCACAGTGTCTTTTAAACAATGCTAGCACAGTTAATGAACGTTCAAGAAAAACATTGATGTATCACCCGTGGTAATAATAGTTTGTTATAGTGTGTTGATAGTGTGTTGATTGTTATTTTTTTATTTCTTAATATTTAGTGTACGGAATCCGTTCAAATGTCCAATTACACTTTTAATATTAAGCTTTACTTCCACAGTCATACTATATATGTATCGTTATCAAAATATCTGATAGTGGCATATAGTGACCACATGGTTTAGTATAACATTACAACCGACAGTTGCGCTGCCTCTAGTCTGTATTCTATGTGTGCTGCAGCCTGCAATTGGATGTAGTTGAATCCATTCTATCAGATGATGTTGATGGCTTAAATAACCAGGAAGAGTTGGTGAGCATTAACTATTAATATTATTTGTATATTGGTACCTACTTTTTTACAATAATTACATATTTGTAAAGTACGAAACATTTAATAATATGTATTTAGCTTATATTTA
>JANEHU010004661.1:0-13720 GCA_027563435.1 Nasonovia ribisnigri | reverse complement strand
GGTTACCTCATGGCCAAAGAGGACCCTCCCACATGCCCTACGTGTGGAACTCTAATGTCAGTCAAACATATACTCCTTGAATGTCACCAGTTCAATCAAACACGTATCCAACAGGAACTTCCGGGGACTCTATATGAGCTACTGGCACCCACTCCGGAGGCGTCCAAAAAACTTATCAACTTCGTAAACAAAACAGAACTGCGACACCTCATTTAATACCATTATTATTTATAAAATGTATATATTATATAGTATATAAGATTATACATTAAGTATAGTATAAGTTAATTCATTAAGTAACTAATTTAATTGTGTTTTAATGTAACGAAATATTGTAAACCTTATGATTAATGTAACACAGGCTAATAACCTTGCAGTTGATGCCTTTAAAAATTAATAAAAAAAAAAAAAAAAAATGAATAAAACAATAATAAAATGAACATACCAATTGTTCGGTGTTGATCAACACAATCTTCAGATATATGGTTAACATCGTTTCTAGTCTATAACAGCATAATATAACGTCGGTAAGGTAAGTGCTACAATATTAAACAATATTATGACATACTTACTTCATCTACTGAAATATTTTCTTCTGGGCTGAATAAATTACTGTAATAAACCCGTCTTGGTGTATTTGATAGCTACAAAATTTATTATTTTTTAATTATATATATATAATATGATATATATACGTAATTAAACTGACCATTATATCCACCTCGCCATTTGCTATAAAATCAATAAATCCTGTTGAAATGTCCTGTGTATTGATGGTAGATTCTTGGCTGTTGTTGTACGACATTTGAAAAAAAAAGAAATGATAAAACGATTTTTAAAAAAGATAAAATAATTGTTTTAAGCAAGAGCGTTCAGAAATGCACTAACAGTGCACTGAGATTTAGCTTAGGTATCATGTTTAAGAGAAAGAAATTACATCGTCATACGGGGGGGTATACAATTGCTAAGACAGCATTTAAGCAAAAATCTTGGAAACGTTGAATTTTGAAATGTGTACAAAAATTATTATTATTTGGCTTGATCATTGTTAAATGCGTTACTAACGAGTTTCATTTTTAATTTATTTCTTACATTTTCCATAGTCTTCCCTGTAAAGTTAAGACAAATTTAAGAAAAAGGTATGATAAAAAAAAAACAAAAAAAAAACACATACCAAATACTGCATTGTTCATTAATTTAAAAAAGTCTCTCTCAAAATCATTTAATGCTTTCATTCTCATTTTAGTATTCAACTCAATATATTTTTGAAGCCATGGTGATTGATTAAATTTTAAAACTCGATGCACCTAAACAAAAAAAAATAATTCAAACAATTTTTAATAATAAATAACTATAAACAATTATTACCTTTTCCAGTATTAATCCCGCTTTCAGAGCTTGTTTCAATGCCATATAATGAACAACATATTTTTTTTATGTTGTAAATTGGCAATGAGTTTTTTTATTTTTGATCCAGGGGGGACCATCCTCTCTGGAACATACGGTAACTCGTTATGCTCGTCATGCAACGATTGAGGATATAATATGTCAACTTCTAACGAGAATCCAATGTTTGATTTTTCGTTTGAACTTTCCAACAATTTTAAAATATTTTCAACATCTAGATTGCCCTCATATCATGAAAATCCGTCTTTTGGCATATATTTACACATAGCCCAACCGTAGCTAAAAAAAAAAAAAAAAAAAGTACAAACAGATTTGTTGCGTCCAGGTATGCAATCCACGAATCTGGCTTTGTGGAGTCATAATCGGGAACCTTTTTGTTGTTCGCCTGAGCATATCGCATACTTGCTTGTGTAAGACCCCCTCGAATTGCGGCTTCAGTCATTAATAATTGATCATAATCCGACAAAAGTTCTAACTCTACTTCAGTTATCTTCAAACAGCAGTCAAACGACATCCCAGGTGCAGTATAATAGTAATTAGGATCCAAACCATACGTAACCAAACATAAGTCTCGAAAGTTTTCGAAAACATCGCAGAGAAGCATCACATCAACTTTGATATACAAGTCACTGTATTCACCAAGGGTTTTTAAATTAAAGTGTTCCCATACCCGTATTGCATGTTCATAATCTGCATCGTCAATATGCGATTCGTGTAATGTACTGTAAAAGTGTTCTTTTGATAGTAGTGCCGTTTCACTTAATTTCTCCCAACTATCCGTATACTCATAACAATATACACCTTTCCTGGTTACCAGTTCAATATCATTATTATTAAACACTCTTCTGGTATCTCTAAATTTTAATGTATCTCCTTTAGCTAAATTATTTACCAGTTTCTCCAAACTAGTTGACATAAAACGAAAAGTGTCAACAAAACGAATTTGAAAAGTATTTGATATGTATTTTGTAAAGGATATTAATTTCTCTTCGGTATTTGGTATAACGGTAATCGATTTTGTATCAAAACCTAGCTGCGTGACAATAAAATGTGAATCATAACCGGAAAGGTTATGAAAAAAAATTGGAACGAAACTAGGCTTTTCCATTAATAAATTACATTTACTGCACACAGTCCCTCTGTACTTTCCAGTCAAATGATCATGATCTTTAACAGCATTATTTTGAGTTTTGATAAATTTCGATTTACATAATGGACATGATCCTTGAGCGACGACATTTTGTTGACTTTTTTTATTTTCATCAGTCATTACAATCGGCACATTGACGTTAAATATTTTTTCTATTTTAAGGGCAACTTTAACAATTTCTTCCATAAATTTCTTTGCAACATCACCTCTGTTAAAACTCGAATCTCCTCTGAACACAACTGGTCCCATCTCTATATCATATTTGTCTAACAATTCTTTTGGTATATCATCACTCGGCTTGACATAATAGCAATAACTCATGACATCATGATGGTGAATAATGTTTGTATTATTTGAATCATTATTACTATTTTTTTCTAATATTGATTCAAAGTCTGCATAAATTGAAAATGGATGTTTGTGCGTACGTTCCCAATTTTCAAACTTCATGTACGTATTAGGACGTGGTAATAATGGTATTAGTGGCTTATTTTTATTACAATTTAATTTGTGGTTATTAAGGCGTTGTTCTGCGGTAACCCCGCAACGGTTAACACCAAAGTAGGTCTTAAAACACCGTTTACATAATGACATAGCGTGTCCGTTTTTTGTAAGTTGCGCTCCGATTAACTTTGCTAAATTTGTTATACGACAATAATGCTGTTTTCCCGTCCCATCGCCAAATAATAATAAATCATGATGATCATCAAGTTCTTCCTCGCATACTTTTACTGGATAAACTATAGTTTGTTCAGGTTTTGTTGTGGTATAATTTATTCTTTTTGAATTTTTTTTTTACGTTATTTTTATATTTGAGCTCTCCGTTTTTTAAACTATATATATTAACTGAAACTTTATTTGTTTTTTCAAATTTTACAACATCGTTTAATGAAGCCGGGAAATTTACATTTTTAAAATCATACCTGTTCTCTATTTCAACATAATTAGATCCTATTCTTTCAGCATGAACAGGATTTACTAGTTTGGCTAAAATGCTATATTTAAAGAATTTTTCGTCAAAGTTTAAAACATTAATTGTTGCCTTTTTCCTCTCTATAAATGCCGGAAGTGGTATATAAGACGAACCTCCTAATGGTTTATATACATTTACAATGTAATCTGCTTTCTGACGGTCTGCAAAATAGTTGCTGCGATCATAAGCGATATCGTGTTCTTTACACGCCGAATCTAGTGGGTTGATACCTTTATCACCACGATCTAATCGTTTATTCAATTGTGTACCAGGCCCACAGTACTGATAACCTAAATATTATGTTTAGAATATATATATATATGTTAAATGTATTTAATGATATGTATTGTTTATAATCACCAGGCAAATGAAGTTCAAATGGTAGTTTATTTATAAGAGTGTTAATTATACCTCCGCCTTTATTCTTGTTGTTTCTTCGAACGGGTGACATCGTGTACTGATTACGTTCTCAGTGTTACAGGGATATTTATAATGAAGTTTGTCGACCAAGAAATAAAACTCACAGTGGAAAATGTCGACCCGCCTACGAATCTCGAATCTCGACATGGTAAGCTTTTGCCAAATACCTGTCGTGCCCTAGTTGTTGGCCCTTCCGGATGCGGTAAAACAAATTTGATTTATGCATTATTGACCAATATCAATGGTATACGATTTCATAACGTTTATATATACTCGAAAACACTCGAACAACCTAAATATAAAATGCTTTGTGAAATTTTAAAAGATGTAGAGGGCGTGAAGTTATTCACTTTTCATGAAAACGATGAGGTCATCCCACCAGAAAAAGCACTACCAGATTCTGTTTTTGTATTTGACGATATTTTATGCGAAAATCAAAATATCGTACGTTCTTACTATACACGTTGTAGACATAACAATATCGATGTGTTCTATCTAGCACAATCATTCGCCCGTATACCCAAACAACTTATCCGAGATAATAGCAACATGATAGTATTATTCAAGCAAGACGAGACAAATTTAAAACATGTTTACATGGAACACTGTTCGGGTGATATGAATTATCCCGAGTTTAAAGAGTTTTGTACTTTGTGTTGGAGTAGGGGAAGATTTAATTTTGTCGTGATCATTAAGGACTGTGAACGTGACAACGGACGGTATCGACATGGTTTTGATACATTTGTCGTTGTATAAAATAATACAGTTCATTTTTAACCATGGAAGGTGAAAGTACAGTGTTGAACGAATTAGTTATTGCCAAGGAAAACATTAAACGTAAATTTGAAGCATTGAAAAGAGGTGAAGCTGATATTCAATCTTATGTATCACAAACGTTTAAACCGATAATCGAACCTCTGAACAAATTACATGACAAATCACAAAGTTCCGAAGCCGCTAATGATAAAATTTCAAACACAATTAATGATAATCTACATTTAGCTTCCGATAACCAGATTGAAATTTTACGAAAATTAGAAGAAGATCATAAAGATAAAGTATATGGTCCAAAAAAATATTCAAATGGTGATATCAAATTAGGTAGAGAAGAAGTGGAATTTAAAAACAATTCAATAATTATCAAAGATGTATCTTATCAACTAACGCCAGGACTGTGTGAGTTATTGTTTTCTAGATATCCAATGCAATACACTGATAAAGACTTAAATACATATAAAGAAATACTGATTCAAACTTCAGCACATTTGACACTGGATGGGACAAAAAACAAAAAAAGTGGCACAAAGTATACACAAATTATTTCTAAGCTATTTTCCTCGGGAACGGGTGTGAAATTACAAACGCATAATTTAGTATATTGGAATGATCCGAATGAGTTGGTCGATAGGTTACGACTTCTTGTAGCCTCCCAATCTGCGGGAAACACTGGGGTTTCAAACGAGATATTATCTATTTTTGAAGAACTCTATGAAGCTGGTATAACAAAGAAAATACCAAATGTCTAAACGTGACATAGCAATCGAACTTCACAGACCAGCTAGGAAAAATTATACAAGACGAACAGTAAACGTGTACGGAAAAAACGATTTATGGCAGGCAGACTTGGTCGAAATGATACCACTTTCAAAGAAAAACAATGGATATAATTATATCCTCTGTGTGATTGATTGTTTTACAAAGTTCGCCTGGACTATACCATTAAAAACAAAAACAGGCGGTGAAGTTACCAAGGCTATGTCTACGATACTTATTGATAGATCACCAAAACTGCTGCAGGTGGACAATGGAAAAGAATTTTATAATTTAAAATTCGATACGTTAATGACAAAGTACAATATAAAAAAGTATAGCACCTATTCTACAACAAAAGCCTGCTTTGTTGAAAGGTTTAATCGCACTCTGAAAACAAACATGTATAGAGAGTTTACTGCTCGAGGTTTACATAAATGGATATCTATTTTACCCATGCTGATAGATAATTACAACAATACAAGGCATAGAACGATCGGTATGACACCATTGCAGGCAGAAGAAAATCCTTCACTAGTGAATTTGAAACAACGCGCAATCACAAATAAAAAAGTAAAATTTTGTGTTGGCGATAAAGTTCGAATAAGCACTCACAAAGGAGTTTTTTCAAAAGGATTTTTACCCAATTGGTCAACAGAAATATCCACAATAGTAAAAATAAACAAAACAATACCGCCAACTTATCAGTTACATGATTATAATGATGATCCAATAGCCGGTTGTTTTTATAACGAAGAGATATCTAAAACAAATTATCCTAATGATTATTTAATCGAAAAAATTGTACGAAAGAAGGGGAATCAGATATATGTCAAGTGGGTGGGATTTGACGATTCTCATAATTCATGGATAAATAAGAGAGATATTAAAAAATAGTTCCAGTGCTAGCTCAGAAGTGAATCTGTTCGGTACATAAAATTATTAATTCATCAGCTATCTTGGACGTTCAGTGCGTTGTCGGAGTCAATAACAAGTGGTTTATTAAAGAAATGTCTATAGTAGACACCGAGACATCGTACAACCAACACTGGATATTTAAAAATACAACTTTAAAACAAGATGCGAAAAGTCGAAGTGTAAACAGTTGGCTGCAACGGCTGCATCACGGTTTGTCTCCTGATTATGGTGATTTGGAGTATGAAGAAATACATAAAATATTCGAATCGATCAAATTCGAAAGAATTTACGTTAAAGGTTTGCAGAAACAACGGATCATTATCGAGTTTATGCCACACGCCACCGTCTACGACATGGAACTCTTCGAGTGTCCTAGGATTTGTTCATTAATTGGACAATCACTACCATGCTGTATTTTTCATAGAGATTTCAATCCACTAGTATGTACATTGAATAAAGCATTTGCATTAAAAAATTGGTATGTTAATAATATAAGATTATAACTTTTTTTTTTTCCTACTATGTATAAATTATATTTTACAGTTTACATTATAATATACAGTTTACATATAGTTTAAATTATATTTTTACATTGTGTGTTAGTTAAATGCTCCTCTTCTTGACTGCAACATAGATATAATTAGATTATTATTATATAAAGAATGATAATATCTATTTATCTCAACTCACTCTAAACTGTAATGTCCATGAGTCAAGGTATTAATTTGGTTTTCAAGGACTATCCTCTTATCGTCCGATCGGTTTAAAGCTAATTTAACTGTTGAAATTGATTTCATCTGATGTTTAAAAGATCTTAGTGATATGTTTACTCGAAACGGTGTATACTGTTTTGTTGAAGGCGTGTGACCTGTAGATTTAAACAACTCGAATTGTTTTATAGCTATGCCTCTACCAGTATCACTATCAACCGTTGTGCCGTTGAAAAATAAACATTGTTTATGATCTGCTAAACTCATATGATTTTTAACGACATGACCTCTGACACCTTTCACTTTGATTTTTTCTACACCCGATAGATTATATGCATATGATTTAGATCGTAGTGCAACAAACTCTGTAATAGCTTTTCCATCCGTTTCGTCAGTAAAAGTCCCAGGTAATTTCTTCCTGTCGATACAATAGCATGGATGATTGATCGGTAAGTTTGAAGTATCCATACGATTTAAAAGATCAGGATTATTCAACAAATCAGCGTAGAAATCAGATGTCTTTATATAATATATCAATGAATCTGAAAAAAAAAAAATTTTATTTATTAGTAAATAAATATTTATGCAATATATGTATATAATATGTACCTGTATCCGTATACATCAGTTGAATATTTGAACTATAACTTTTAACCATAGAGTTATAATGAAAATCATATATTAATGTCTTTGATATATCCAAAATCGCCATCCCTACGTATATTGGTTTATCAAATTTCAATTCATCTATATCCAAATGTATTACCGCTAGGTTTTCGTTATAAATTGTAATGTCCTTAAACGTATTTCGGTTAATTAACTTAGAACACGTTTTTTCATCCGAAACGAGTTTCATTTTTAATTTATTTCTTACATTTTCCATAGTCTTCCCTGTAAAGTTAAGACAAATTTAAGAAAAAGGTATGATAAAAAAAAAACAAAAAAAAAACACATACCAAATACTGCATTGTTCATTAATTTAAAAAAGTCTCTCTCAAAATCATTTAATGCTTTCATTCTCATTTTAGTATTCAACTCAATATATTTTTGAAGCCATGGTGATTGATTAAATTTTAAAACTCGATGCACCTAAACAAAAAAAAATAATTCAAACAATTTTTAATAATAAATAACTATAAACAATTATTACCTTTTCCAGTATTAATCCCGCTTTCAGAGCTTGTTTCAATGCCATATAATGAACAACATATTTTTTTTATGTTGTAAATTGGCAATGAGTTTTTTTATTTTTGATCCAGGGGGGACCATCCTCTCTGGAACATACGGTAACTCGTTATGCTCGTCATGCAACGATTGAGGATATAATATGTCAACTTCTAACGAGAATCCAATGTTTGATTTTTCGTTTGAACTTTCCAACAATTTTAAAATATTTTCAACATCTAGATTGCCCTCATATCATGAAAATCCGTCTTTTGGCATATATTTACACATAGCCCAACCGTAGCTAAAAAAAAAAAAAAAAAAAGTACAAACAGATTTGTTGCGTCCAGGTATGCAATCCACGAATCTGGCTTTGTGGAGTCATAATCGGGAACCTTTTTGTTGTTCGCCTGAGCATATCGCATACTTGCTTGTGTAAGACCCCCTCGAATTGCGGCTTCAGTCATTAATAATTGATCATAATCCGACAAAAGTTCTAACTCTACTTCAGTTATCTTCAAACAGCAGTCAAACGACATCCCAGGTGCAGTATAATAGTAATTAGGATCCAAACCATACGTAACCAAACATAAGTCTCGAAAGTTTTCGAAAACATCGCAGAGAAGCATCACATCAACTTTGATATACAAGTCACTGTATTCACCAAGGGTTTTTAAATTAAAGTGTTCCCATACCCGTATTGCATGTTCATAATCTGCATCGTCAATATGCGATTCGTGTAATGTACTGTAAAAGTGTTCTTTTGATGGTAGTACCGTTTCACTTAATTTCTCCCAACTATCCGTATACTCATAACAATATACACCTTTCCTGGTTACCAGTTCAATATCATTATTATTAAACACTCTTCTGGTATCTCTAAATTTTAATGTATCTCCTTTAGCTAAATTATTTACCAGTTTCTCCAAACTAGTTGACATAAAACGAAAAGTGTCAACAAAACGAATTTGAAAAGTATTTGATATGTATTTTGTAAAGGATATTAATTTCTCTTCGGTATTTGGTATAACGGTAATCGATTTTGTATCAAAACCTAGCTGCGTGACAATAAAATGTGAATCATAACCGGAAAGGTTATGAAAAAAAATTGGAACGAAACTAGGCTTTTCCATTAATAAATTACATTTACTGCACACAGTCCCTCTGTACTTTCCAGTCAAATGATCATGATCTTTAACAGCATTATTTTGAGTTTTGATAAATTTCGATTTACATAATGGACATGATCCTTGAGCGACGACATTTTGTTGACTTTTTTTATTTTCATCAGTCATTACAATCGGCACATTGACGTTAAATATTTTTTCTATTTTAAGGGCAACTTTAACAATTTCTTCCATAAATTTCTTTGCAACATCACCTCTGTTAAAACTCGAATCTCCTCTGAACACAACTGGTCCCATCTCTATATCATATTTGTCTAACAATTCTTTTGGTATATCATCACTCGGCTTGACATAATAGCAATAACTCATGACATCATGATGGTGAATAATGTTTGTATTATTTGAATCATTATTACTATTTTTTTCTAATATTGATTCAAAGTCTGCATAAATTGAAAATGGATGTTTGTGCGTACGTTCCCAATTTTCAAACTTCATGTACGTATTAGGACGTGGTAATAATGGTATTAGTGGCTTATTTTTATTACAATTTAATTTGTGGTTATTAAGGCGTTGTTCTGCGGTAACCCCGCAACGGTTAACACCAAAGTAGGTCTTAAAACACCGTTTACATAATGACATAGCGTGTCCGTTTTTTGTAAGTTGCGCTCCGATTAACTTTGCTAAATTTGTTATACGACAATAATGCTGTTTTCCCGTCCCATCGCCAAATAATAATAAATCATGATGATCATCAAGTTCTTCCTCGCATACTTTTACTGGATAAACTATAGTTTGTTCAGGTTTTGTTGTGGTATAATTTATTCTTTTTGAATTTTTTTTTTACGTTATTTTTATATTTGAGCTCTCCGTTTTTTAAACTATATATATTAACTGAAACTTTATTTGTTTTTTCAAATTTTACAACATCGTTTAATGAAGCCGGGAAATTTACATTTTTAAAATCATACCTGGTCTCTATTTCAACATAATTAGATCCTATTCTTTCAGCATGAACAGGATTTACTAGTTTGGCTAAAATGCTATATTTAAAGAATTTTTCGTCAAAGTTTAAAACATTAATTGTTGCCTTTTTCCTCTCTATAAATGCCGGAAGTGGTATATAAGACGAACCTCCTAATGGTTTATATACATTTACGTTTAATATAATACCGTCTATACTCTCTAATGAAAAGCCACTGCCCTTAAGTTCCATATCTTCTTGTTCTTGTAAGATCTTAATAAAATCTAATTCTAAAACATTGTTGACATCGTCTGATTGAAATAATGATCTTGATCTTGTTTTAAATGCTCTATTTTCTTTCGTATCTGTATTAGGTATAATATATGTGGCCTCTAATTTAATATTATACTTTACAGGAGAGTTTTTAATTGAATTGATTAGTATAGCATATATCTCTGGCTTTGAATTGTCTAAAAAATCTCTAACTTTTTTAATACAATCAGGGTTTTTTTTAAAACTGCAAGTAAGAATTATATACATCTATGTATTATATTTTATATATTATGATATCACTTTTATAGATATCGATAGTGTAGCAGTATTGGATACGGTTATTCCCGACTCGTTTAAGGTGCTATAAAAGTCTCTCTTCCTCGGTAGTCTCTCTTCATTCAACCTGCTCCAACTATCTGTGTACTCGTACGGGTACACTCCCTTCCGAGTCACGAGCGGCATATCGACTTTATTAAAAACTTTAGCGATCTCACGGAAGTTCTCCAGACCTGGTGTTACAAGATTTTTAGCTAGAGTTGATAGTCCTGATGCCATGAATCTAAAAGTGTCTATGAAACGGATTTGGAATTTACTTGACACATATTTAGAGAATGATATGTATTTTTCCTCAGTGTTTGGTATTACTCTAATAGTCTGGGTGTCATAACCAAGTTCTGTGACTATCAGGTGTGAGTCATAGTTGGACAAGTTATGGAAGTAGCACGGTACAAAAACGGGTAAAAATTGTACGAAAGAAGGGGAATCAGATATATGTCAAGTGGGTGGGATTTGACGATTCTCATAATTCATGGATAAATAAGAGAGATATTAAAAAATAGTTCCAGTGCTAGCTCAGAAGTGAATCTGTTCGGTACATAAAATTATTAATTCATCTGCAATCATGTCATCAGCTATCTTGGACGTTCAGTGCGTTGTCGGAGTCAACAACAAGTGGTTTATTAAAGAAATGTCTATAGTAGACACCGAGACATCGTACAACCAACACTGGATATTTAAAAATACAACTTTAAAACAAGATGCGAAAAGTCGAAGTGTAAACAGTTGGCTGCAACGGCTGCATCACGGTTTGTCTCCAGATTATGGTGATTTGGAGTATGAAGAAATACATAAAATATTCGAATCGATCAAATTCGAAAGAATTTACGTTAAAGGTTTGCAGAAACAACGGATCATTATCGAGTTTATGCCACACGCCACCGTCTACGACATGGAACTCTTCGAGTGTCCTAGGATTTGTTCATTAATTGGACAATCACTACCATGCTGTATTTTTCATAAAGATTTCAATCCACTAGTATGTACATTGAATAAAGCATTTGCATTAAAAAATTGGTATGTTAATAATATAAGATTATAACTTAATTTTCACTTTGTATAAATTATATTTTACATTATATACAATTTACATATAAGTTTACATTGTAAGTTTACATATAGTTTAAATTATTTTTTACATTATATACAGTTTAAATTATAAAAATAAAAAAAATTATGATCACATCAGACATTATAATCGCACATGATAATATTTTCAATATACAAATATATATATATATATACATAGTATTTAATTATTTAGACATGCATTCCCTTAGAAGTAGTCTCATTAAATCCTTATCCGATTCCTCCCACTCACGCCCAGCAACGTCTACTGGAAACTCATGATCATGCCATTCAAGTTCGTCTTCCCTATAAAATTATAAATATAAGTAAAATAATTTGAAAAATATAAAATAATTTAAAAACTTACTCTAAACTATAATGACCGTGAGCCAGTGTATGAATTTTATCATCTAACACCACTCTTTTGTCATCATAGTTGTTGTATGTCAATTTTTTTGTTTTGATTGTCATTAGTTGGTGTTTAAATGAGCGTATGGAGACATTTTTTGTATATTTGTCGAGACTTTCATCTCCGAACAAACACTTAACATGATCCTCCAACGTCATATGGTTTTTAACCACATGCTGTTTTACACCCTTCGCCTTGATCTGCTCTCTCACCACATCCTCTTCTCCTGTATATATGTTGTACGCGTATGATTTTGCACGTAGTGCACAAAACTCTGTTATTATATGTCCTTTTGCTTCATCAGAGAAAAACCCGGGCACCTTCTTCCTAGCTGTAGTGTAGCACGGATGGATAGGAGGCAAGTCCGCCGTGTCTAATCTATCCATCAAGTTGGGATTCTCAATCAAGTCTTTGTAAAAATCTTCAGTTTTAATATGGTATATCAACGAATCTAGAAAAATAATGTTAAATTAATATATTATATACTTGAAATTAGTTTTTTAATATGTTCACCAGTATCAGTATACATAAGTTTGATATTATCACCATAGAGCTTCTGCATTACATTGTAGTGATAATCGTACATCATCGTCTTGGAAATGTCAAGTACAGAAAATCCTATACAAAATATGTTAATAAATGTAAAATAGAAAATTTAAAGCATATTTACCAATATATATAGGCTTATCAAATTTGATTATTTTGTTTTCCAACGCCACCGCGTTCAGGTTTTCTCTATAGTTGGTAGCATGTTTAAATGTCGTCTTATTAATAAGTTTTTGTAATCGTCTCTCACACGACACCAACTCCATCTTCATTTCCTTCCTTTTCGATTGCATAGTCTTCCCTGAAAAAAGAAACTGTTGGTAAAATAGTTAAATTGGATTAAGTAAAGTAACATACCAA
The DNA here is from genome assembly GCA_027563435.1 of Nasonovia ribisnigri. Taxonomy (NCBI): domain Eukaryota; kingdom Metazoa; phylum Arthropoda; class Insecta; order Hemiptera; family Aphididae; genus Nasonovia; species Nasonovia ribisnigri. The sequence continues at coordinate 365 of JANEHU010004661.1, read as the reverse complement.
ATACTGCATTATTCATTAATTTAAAATAGTCTTTCTCAAAGTCGTTCTGTGCCTTCTTCCTCATATCTGTGTTTAAGTTAATGTAATCCGCCAACCATGCAGACTGGCTAAATTCTAAAACTCTATGCACCTATAAATTAAGATATAATGTTAAAAAATTTAATTTAATTTAAATTTTGTAAAATAAAAATATTTACCTTTTCCACTTTCAACCCATTCTTAATTGCCTGCTGTAGGTTCCGGTAATGTATAATATAATTTTTCTTCTGCTGAAACGTAGCCATCATTTTTTTCACCTTCGACCCGCGTGGTATACCGTTTTGTGGCAAGAATGGTAGATCGTTGTGCTTATCGTGTAATTTTTG
>JANEHU010004659.1:0-101040 GCA_027563435.1 Nasonovia ribisnigri | reverse complement strand
TCCTCGGTAGTCTCTCTTCATTCAACCTGCTACAACTATCTGTGTACTCGTACGGGTACACTCCCTTCCGAGTCACGAGCGGCATATCGACTTTATTAAAAACTTTAGCGGTCTCACGGAAGTTCTCCAGACCTGGTGTTACAAGATTTTTAGCTAGAGTTGATAGTCCTGATGCCATGAATCTAAAAGTGTCTATGAAACGGATTTGGAATTTACTTGACACATATTTAGAGAATGATATGTATTTTTCCTCAGTGTTTGGTATTACTCTAATAGTCTGGGTGTCATAACCAAGTTCTGTGACTATCAGGTGTGAGTCATAGTTGGACAAGTTATGGAAGTAGCACGGTACAAAAACGGGTGTTTGAAGTTTTTGGTTGCATACATTGCAGAGAGCTTGACGGTATTTTCCTGTGAGATGACAATGGTCAGCTGTCTTACGATGTAGAACCTCTGAAGGTGGGGTAAATTCGATTTTGCATAGATTGCAGCGCGTCGCTGCTTCATGCACTTGTATGTCGTCTGCGGACATATTTATCGGAATATTCGTCTTCAATAATTTCTCTATCTTTAATGCTATTTCAGACACGGTTTCGACAAAATGTCTCGCCACATCAGGCTGACTCTCACTTCCTCGATATAATATCGGTTCCGTTGGTATCTCGTGTATCGCTAATAGCTCTGTCGGTACGTCATTGCTCGCCTTCACAATGAGTCCATAGCTCATCGCTTCATGTCTGTGCATTATTTTTGTATTTCCCACCTTCTTCTCATCCGTCTTCATAAGTATAGTTTCAAAATCTGCATATATTACAATAGGATGTCTCTGAGTGTTTCTCCATGCTTCAAATTGCAGACACTCGCCTTCTTTAGGCATCACCGGTAATATTGGCTTATGTGCACCGCATATAAGCTTATGCTGAGTTAACGCCTCAGGCCCATTCAATTTATATTTAGATCTTTGATTGTCAAAGCTGGTAAAGCACCTTTTGCAAAATACGACACTCTCTTTATGTCCAGTCTTTTGAGAGCGTATAAGGCGGGAAAAATTCGAGATGTAGATGTAGTGCGACCCGCTTTCGTCTGCTACCAACAACAGATCAAAGTGGTTGGCTTTCTCTTCATCAACGACACGTAGCGGGTACACCTCGTACGTTGGATATTTACGCGGTGGCTGGAACTTTTTGTCCAACCCATACACATTCACAGAGACAGTCGAGTTATTTTTTTCAAATTTGGCTATATCTGACAGAGGTGTCGGGAAGGTAATACCATCAAAATTATATTTTCCTTCATGTTGTCTATAATTTTTACCGACACAATATTTATATTTTTCCGATAAATTCTCTGCCACATGCTTCGCTAATATAGCCCACTTGAAACATTCCTGGTCTGTGTTTTGTGGGTTGATGGTGGCCCGTTTCCTATCGATATATGCCGGCAACACGATATACGACGAGCCACCCATCGGTGTATATTTGTATATACTTAACAATAACCCATCTATACTTTCTAAAGTAAATCCACTTCCACGCGATTTATATTCCTCCTCCTCTTTCAACAACTTTATATAAGCCCTCTCAATGATCGTACTAATGTCACTATCCCAAAAAAGTTCTACCGCTGAAGTCTGGAATGCCCGGTTCTCCGACGAGTTTGGTACGTTGGGCCGGTTGTATGTTGCCTCGAGCTTAAGATTAAATTTAATCGCCCCTTGCTGAACGCGTGTTTTTAATATTTGATTTAGCTCGGGCTCGAGCGATCGGAGAAACTCGGTATAAATTACTGAATTATTAATATTTTTGGCATAGTACCAAACTATTTTTCTGCTTGATGAGGACGAAATCTCAACGAAACCGGAGGACTGCACTAGACTCATGCGTGCCTTTTTTGCCCTAGCATCTGACATAGTATTTGCGGCGGAAACACGTTTGCCCTTATCAGCCGTAATGTAATCTTTAAAAAATAGATAAAAATAGAGTCAGCGGGTCTTTTAAATTGAACTAATTCGCGATGGATAAATAAAACTAACCTGTAATATTATCATCCAAGTCCTGAGTTTCATCAATCATGCGAATATCGTTATCGGATGGTGAATTGTTGAAAGCCGTGTTTGATCCACCGGCCGGGGCGTCGGGGACAAATATTTGAGGAGCAATCTGAATATAACCATGTGGAGTAGACGAACGTGCGAACTGTATAACACTTTGTCGTTCTGGTTGTACAACGATAGGTGTAACTGGTTGACGATGAGCCGGAACAGAGCCTTGGAAATAAAAATATATTAGATATAGATAAAGTTCTAACTTTAATATTGTAAAATCTTACTTTGATAATTTTCAGACACTTCCGCTAACATTTCATCATACCCATCATTAAAATATTCGTGCAGCCTATTATTAACATTCTGATATGATGGACATGCTGATAGGTCTGGAACCACTTCGGTTGCAAGACGTTGTGGTCGAGCGCGTGCAACAGCTTATAAAATAAATATTGAAATAAACATTAATTTTCATTCGACCCAATTAATAAAATTAAACTAACCTGTATCATCTTGGTAATTTTCAAGCACTCCCGCGAGCATTTCATCATTACCATCGTTAAAATATTCGTTCAGCCTATTATTAACATTCTGATTTGATGGACCTGCAGCTAGGTCTGGTACTACAATATTCGGGGCGACCTCAATTACACCTCGTTGTGGTCGAGCGCGTGCAACACCTTATAAAATAAATATTGATTTAAAAAATAAATATTGAATTAAATATACATACCATGCACATTTTTTAAATGTCTATTGAGATGCGTCTTGTAGCTTAATGTCGACGCGCAGATAGTGCATGGGAAACGAACGCCATCGTGATTTCTTTGGTGAGCAGATAAATTGCGTTTAGCTGTAAACGTGGATAGACACTGCCCGCATTTAAACATTTTTAAAATTATATAGGGTAAATAGCACAATAAAAAATAAAAACGAATAAAAATTAAACACACTGAGTTAGATGTGAATAATGTTGAACAGAATATAAGCAGTTAAATAAAAACTCGATACAATATTTTAATGTCTTAGTTCGCAAACGAAATATATACGTGTACAACCGTGAGAAAGTACAAAGGCACTGTTCGCATTTAAAGACTGTCTGATCGTTAATAACGCATATGACAATGGTCAAGTCAAATAATAGTTTTTTTTGTATACATATCAAGATTTATGCTGTGGTAGCAATTTTATACCCCCCGTATGACGATGTAATTTCTTTCTCTTAAACATGATAATACCTAAGCTAAATCTCAGTGCACTGTTAGTGCATTTCTGAACGCTCTTGCTTAAAACAATTATTTTATAGTTTTATAATTTTTATAAAAATGTCGTACAACAACAGCCAAGAATCTACCATCAATACACAGGACATCTCAAAAGGCTTTATTGAATTTTTAATGAATGGTAAGTTTAATTACATATAATATATATATATATTAAAAATGATAAATTTTGTAGCTATCAAATACACCGAGACGGGTTTATTACAATAATTTACTCAGCCCACAAGAAAATATTTCAGTAGACGAAGTTAGTATGACATAATATTGTTTAATATTGTAGCACTTACCTTACCGACGTTATATTTTACTGTTATAGACTAGAAACGATGTTGACGAGCATATATCTAAAGATTGTATACACCGAACAAATGGTATGTTCATTTTATTATTTTGTTAATTTTGTATAAAATATTTACTATGATAGATAAACCAAATCAAGTCAACTTTTGGGGCGGTGAAGAAGCTGACGATATATGTCTTAAAGCATTAGAAAAATATATTTGGGGTGAAGACTTTGCAGAAGGTGACGAAATGCTATTAGAAGCTTGTATTGAATATAGTACCTAATATATATTTGTAAAATAAAAATTCATAATAATAAAAACTCTTGACAATTATTTATTAATCTATAATTTTTTACATTAGAAACATATGTTATATAGGTAATTATAAATCTTCGTCAGATAAAATATCCGGCGAAAACGTTGTTGACATTTCTTCACCAGATGAAAACTCCTCTGGCATTTCTTCGTCGTCACTACTATAACTAATATATATTTTTTTCATGTTAGAAAATAATAATATTAATCACTTTATTAAACTTACATTATTTCATCTATCATTCTGAAAACTTCGTCCAAATCTGTTGGTAGAGGTCTAACTTGTGGTAAAACACTAAACACCAAATATGGTAAATGAAATAATAATAATGATAATAAAAATAACATAAAACTTACGGTACAAATAAAAATGGTATCTCAAATTCATTTTCGTAATTTCGACGGTTGAATCGTAGTATATTTATAAAATAATAACAAAACACTGCTGTTAATGAATACATTGTAAATATTAAATAACTCGTGTTACTCCGGTGTACCTTTTTTGTAAAAACGTATGTGCATACTGATTTAATAAGATAATGTATCATTATTTTAATTCAATTTGAAATGGAAGGGATTTTAAGTATGAGAATTCTGGATAATAAAACCAAGCAAAAAATAGCTATATATATAAGTGGTAACGGTTATGCTTAATAAACAATTCCATGCAAAATCTTTGACCACCCAGTTACAATTATGTATATAGGGAATTAGGTAATATATATATATGATGTGTGTTTAGTGTGCGCGTACTGTATATACGTATATAATGGATCAGAGGTGTTGTGACGGCGGCACGATCTAAGGGACGCGAGTAGATGAGGTGTGGTGGCGGGTGATCTTAGGCCGGGCGGTAAGTAGCGGTGGCGGCGGCAGCAGTGGTATCGACTGAGCGGCGGCGGCTGACCATGTTGGCAGGGAGAAGGGTGGTGGGGGAAATACATGTCGCACACGTGAGCGATGTGCCGCCGGTGGTCAGCGGTCAGGAGGGGCAGTGGTCAGGAGGGTCAGCGGTCAGGAGGGTCAGCGGTCAGGAGGGCCAGTGGTCAGGAGGGTCAGCGGTCTGAATCCCCTTTTTCATACTACTTACAACCAAATTGTTGAATCGTTTACTTATATATATGTATTTAATTTTGGAGACTTGGAATATCTAGTTATGAACAGAACGACACAGGTTTTCACACGGATACGCTGGAAAAAAAAGTGTTACATAAATATAACATTAATAAAATATATGATATATTATAATGTGAAATAACTGTAGAGCGACAAAAGAAAACAAAATATGTATTGTCTGTGCGTTCCCGTATACGTGTAAGATGTTTGAAAAATCAAAATGAAAATTTGCTCGACGTTTAATTTTTCCCAGAATTTGTCAACAGTTTTTTTTTATTAGATAAGTTTTTGTAGGGAAAAGTTAAGTATTCAGCATTTACAAATAGCACCATTATAGTGCGACTATAGGTATGTATAAACAATTTCGGTTACTCTGCGGGACACATCTGTACATAAGATAAAACGCATGTAAACGAAAATTAATTACTTTCAAAAGCTTAGAAAAGCAAACGACATACCAAAAATGATTGAAATAAAAAATTGTTCCGATATAAACTCGATTAAAAATTACTCAAGAATAATATTATATTATATAAAGACGAATTTTAACTACCATATTATTATTATTATTTAAATATAAAATCATACATATAATCCATATGAGAATATATACGATGGGCAGCTTACTCTCGTATTATTTTTCAGATGAACTACGTATTTTTTGAAACATGATATAGCTGATTTCGATGGTATAAATTACAAGACAGGACCTAAAATTACACACGCACACACACTATCGAGGTATCCTATGAAAATTTCTCCGGTAGGTAGTGCGTTTATCGTTTAACCAAAACTGGTATTTGGTGACGAGAAAGTGTAACTGACACACTCGGGGATAAGTGAAACAAATAAAATAAATACGCTCTTCGGCCGAAGCACATCATGCGTATTATGTTATTAATCTAGAAGTTATCGGTTAACGAGATTTCAAATGTTACGCGACAGGTAGATATTAGGTAGGTATGTATGCATTGTAGTTCACCGTATATTATAATAATAATTATTACGCACATCCAAATTGACAAAATTTTGGTCCTGGTTTGTGGACGACTAAAACGAAAGCGTGTAAAAGCCACACACACGTACCTATATATTATACCTACCTTATATCCTGAAAGATGAACGTGCTTATTAACGGATACGTTTACCGAATGAAATTATCATAATTAACGTTATGCAACGTGGACGTGACTACGAAACGGAAATATAAATTTTTGATCCACACCAGTCGATTGCAATATTTAAATACATAAAATAGCGTTTGTGCTTTCACGAATATCGCGTACTCATAATAATATTATAGTCATTTGTATCGTGTATGAATAGAGAAGTATAATATAGAATTACGAAAAATTGGTTACCTACTACATATATAGTTAAAGTATGTATTATACGCAACAGCTTCATATGAGTTATTTCTCGCGTAGTTTAACTACCTAGCTACCTATATATGTGGTTTTACAAGTACAAATTATCGGACAAACCAATGAGCTCGACTGATAATCTTCACAATTTAGAATACCTCGCACAGCTGGCGCTGTAGTTATACACTATATTATGCTAACATCAAAATATACATGTGTATATTGTACTATGCAGACACGCAGCCATGCAACGTATAATATCATAAAAGGTGATTCTTAAATCTTACATATTATACGTGGCTGAACAGTTTATAGTTTAGAACAGAAAAACCACATATTTTATGATAATTTAAAAACATAACACACTTATATTATATTATACGTATGGCGATTCGGTCTGAAAAATTTAGAACTATGTGGCAGAAATTGGTCGTAAACTTTCATATTTTAAATTTGCTGTGCATGGATGTTAATTAAAACGAAAAGCCTATTAGAACATATAGTACATAGGCAAAGTTTTTAGCATTTTATCTGTTAATTGATTACAATTAAAGCAATTACATACCACATAAAAAAATTAGATGTAAATATAGTGTACTATTCTTTTTATTACTGATGACAATCGGTTTAATGAGTATTTTGATCATGGAGAAATGAGTTGTACCTACATAATATGTAATGTGTCATACCATATTATACACATACAAGTGAGGTAATCAGAATTTAGAAATTAATTTTAAAACAAATGAAAGAATAAAAAAATAGACGTTAGTTAGTCCAATTTGAAATAGGAAATTAAAAAGTTTCTAAATATATTATTACAACAATGTAATATGTTTTCTTGAAAAAACATACTCCGTTCTCAGTATATTTAAAAGAGCAAATATTGTATTGGAAAAATGTTTCTAACTGAAGCATTACTTGTAGTAGCCTCTTGAATCTATTCACTATATACAGCCACATGATGCTCCTTTCGCTTCTCACGACTAAACACTTATGGGAAAACTTTTCAACCCGTGGTTGATTGTGGTTTTTTGCATACACGTCTTCAGGTCATGGATAGGTCGTAGAAAACGATTTAAATAATAGAACAATTATTATACGTCTTGAAGAAAAACACTATAGGTATAGATTACAACTCCGAAACTGAGAAGTATAATATTTTATAACGTACCGCAGCAGGTCAGGTTATACCCGTATAGGTATACGCGGTCCAAAATAATAATTCAGACAGTAAACAAACGGGCGGGGTCCTCCCGAGATTGTTTTACTTTCAATTTCAATACGTTCTTCGCATTCTTCTGTTCAAGGCTGTTATGGTTTTAAAATAAAACGATTCTTTTCGCATTCGACCAGCCTTCTAATTTGCATCGTACATAAAATATATTATTCATCATATTTAATATGAACTTTACATTAATAAATAGGGTAAAAATGACCGATTAACTATCTTGACCGAAATCTGCACCAGCCATAATAATAAGACCTGTGTGTGTACTGAACTAAAAATGAATGTAAACAAACTTAAAAATATTATCGATACGTCATATAGGTTGTATTATCTAAGTACGTATAAGATATGAAATAGTAAAAATATGTAACACGGAAATACACTAAATTAGATACGAGGGAGTACAACATGGAAGTATAACGAACATTTATTCGAGGTTAATTGTTAAGATATCCTTGAATATAAAAATAAATAAACATACAACTTTCTATTGACACAGACAATAATAACGTATATATAAGCTTTCGATTTCATCTCGCAATATGTTTGGATCGTACGTTTTTTCGCCTATAAATCAATAGTTTATTATACTGCCGTAATAAATATATTTCGTAATAATTAAAATAATTAAATTTCTTGGGGGAAAAAAGAAATATCTAATAAATCTCGAAAACGAAAAAAAGCCATTACGCCAGTTTGTCCGTGCAAGACCGACTCTGCAGTGTATCTCAAATAAACCAGGTATACTCATTCATAATATATAATATTATTAAACTATACAATCGTCGAGGGGGAGAAGTGGCCAGACGGGATTCCTACAGCACCACGCCGCCGCAACAGTGGTGAACAACAAGCTACTACGTTTCGGTATGTCTTCTAAACAAATTACGGGTGTATATTATACCGTATAGTATAATATTATACTATGGAATACGGCAGCAGCAGCAGCTTATACACCGATAGGTGTTGAATATTTTTTTATTTTTTTTTTACCTACAGGTGGGCCGCATTCGACCAACGACGACGACGTACTATTGTGTAACGCTTGTATATAGTAGTTAAATCACTATTATACCGATGCCTATATATCTATGTGTTATATTTTTTTCCACCTTTTTCTATTGCAACATAAGATTTTTTTGTGGTATACCAACACCGATAGTATATAGGAACGAATTACACTTGTTATTTTTTTCATGTATACAAAATCATATTAATCATTTTTAGATATAAATTTCAAAATATCAAAAACACACGCGTATATTCCGTTCAACAACCCAAGAATATTCCACGTCGGTAAATACAAAACATCATATAATATATACGTCCTAATAATATTAATTCAACCATCATATAATGATATGTACCTACAAAAAGTGTTACGTCTTACGTGGGTCAATACATACTGAGAATATTTATATATACGTATGTTACGAACATTACACAATCGGAATTACTTCGACTATTATATATAATAATATTCTTATATATACAGTGATTACATTTCACAGTGACTACATTTCATATCGTATTATCAGATTAAAAAAATCCTTGGCCCATACGCATTAATTTAGTGTGTTTTTCTGCTTAAGTATACTGTATAACTAAACAAATAAATAATTGTATGTACTTTGATAGATATATTTTATAGATTGAAATAAAACTCTTATCATCTTATATTATTATGTACCTACATTCAACTAACGATTTTTTCCCTCAATGTTTCGCTTGGTCATGTTTATAATGTTAAGCTCCTATACACAATGTTAATTGCTTTCATTCTACGATCAGCGAGTACCTATGTAGTGTATATGCAATGGTTTTAACATCCCAACAAATATTTTGATTAAAAATCTAAAGTGGATGCATATACGTACCTATGCAGCATCTATGACAAATGTTTAAAATTTTCATTATACTTTTTCGCACAACAATAATGTGATTAAAATGTAAAAGAAATTAAAGCAATTAAACTTAATTTTTAAAACAATTCCAAAGAGTGTAAAAAAAAATGTTTTTAATTTTACTTAAGAAAGTCGATAAAAAATAATTTATTGATATAATAGCTATATTACACTTTAGATGAATTGGAATTGAATAAATTTATAATACACAAACACAACTGTTGTAAGATATTAATCATAGTAAATGGCATAAAATAAATCTTAAGTCCACAGCATGCCCTGTAGGCTAAAAGTATAGGACATAGGTTTATATTCTTAAGATATGTGCACTCGTAGAGCTAGCTGCTCACGTAATACTTATCTATTATAATTATTTATTAATACACACATGCGTGTGTACACTATAATATATATTTGAATTGATTAATACAATTGTATTATTATTAATATATCTACCTATACTATTATTAAAGCTCACAAATATGCGTGTCCTTCGGCAGAGCCGTCCGATCGATCGATTGCTCCCTCGGGATATCAAAACCTCATCTGCCTACGTCTATATTATAATACTCTATAGACCTATTGTATACACGATGTTGTTATGAAACAAAATTAGTTATTTTGCATTAGTAGGCCACTTTGTTGTGGCGCTATGATGGATTTTCGAACAATTACTCGTAGAGATATTTTATGAAAAACTTGGATGAAAATAATACTTAACGGCACAATAGTCGGTGCTGTCTATTGTTTGTAACACACATGGCACATAATATATTATAATATATTATAGACACTGCGGACGTGTATCGAATAAGCTACATAAATTCAAACGGATCAACAGAGAAAACAACAAATCTATGCTGGGCATGTTTAAGGCTTTGCTGACCGATAGTAATAATATTACTATTTACTGCATTATTATATTATTGCCAATAAGACACTGCACATATAAAGTAAGTATTTATAAGAGGAACGTGTATAAAAATCGTCAACACGTCAAACTCTAAACTTCCGGAATCACCGGTCGATATTCTAAATCAGGACTCCAACTGTATATCTCCGCGATTTATCGTTGCCACCAATTTACTCAACAGACTTCAATATCTATTAATTTAGTATATATTGCCGTACTGGCTAACCGTGTATCTATATTTATGTAATTAGTAATCCATAATATATTTGTACAAAATAATATAATACCCGTATAATACATGTAAACCTCTCCCAACAACAGCTTCCGAAGTTAATTGTAAATAAAAAGATTAAACGTCTTACCTTTAGGCATACCACAAGGGCCGGGCGTTCTGCTAGTGTCCAGGAAGTCCAGGTCATATGTTCTGGCCGGAGGAAACGTGAGGGCTACATGGCTCGTGGTACTGCACACCAGACAAGCAACCACGGCCAATATTAATTCCCTTGAATATGAGTTCATGACGAACGCAGTGATGTACTTAAGCTATTCTCAAGCCCATTTCGTACGATCTAGAAAATATAATAAAAATGATTAATAAATAATATTCCAAACACTTTAAATTAGTTGAAAATAATTTTCAATTCAAGTGCCTACCTATTTATTTGTAAATGTTTATTCCAAGCTAAATTCTCCCAAATATATACGTCACCAAACATTCCAGATAATTTTACCTATCTATATTATAATAACTTGCTACCGTCTCCATTTTGGAAATTATTTCAGGTTTATAATCGTTTTTAGTCTGTTGGATGAATATAATTGAATAACGATTATTCCTTAACCGATATTATGTACAAAAACAAACAATACTAAATCATTCTATTTGTTTTTATTATTATTATTATTATTAGTGACTGTATAATATAATTATCTAATGGCTAACTGAAACTAATTTTGTTGACAATACGTAAACATTGACAATATTAAATTTACCAGATTTTTTCAATTGAATTATCCAATCGGATTATATGGTTTTGTGTTACGCAATCCTAAGGATATAGTAATATGTAGTAGGACTTTAAATATTTATTTACAGTTCATTTTAAATTTAAAATCAAAAGTTGAATTTCCTAGATTTATTTCGTGATAAAATAAATAATTAAAATTGATAAATTCACTCTAGGTTTTTTTAAGTATGATAATTTTAAGCTAATAGTGTACAATCGTATGTAGGTACTTAACTATACTCGATTAAGTGTAGGTACACAGCTCATATTGCCAACGAACATATTAATATGTAGTTTAATAACGTATTAGATTTATATATGTAATTGTCTGGCCGTCTGGGTCAATGTTTATTTAGGTACTTAATACTTATATAATTCGAAAAATTTACTAATTTAACTGGTATGGAATATAGATATAATTTTGTATAACGTATTAGTTGTTAATCTGATACTTTAATTGAATAAACCTAATATAAGCTTAATACTTTAATAAATGGTGAAAGTTTAAAAAAGTTCCAAATTATGTTACTTTGTGGATTACCTGCATTTGTTATACGCATTTAACATTTTCGAAAATTAATGTCTACTAGTATAACATTGGAAGTAGTATTTAACTTATCTTACTTATAGGTACTTAACAACATGAAGAAATAGTTTTCTTGAGATAGGTATGTACATACATTTTCTAATCGTTATTTTCTATCAGCCATCACTCAAGGACATCAACCAAGTTACATTTTACGAACGATTAATTTTCGTAATATACATTATATTATACTCGAAGAACATTTATCACTAACCAGTATTAAGATTTCAGAAGGATAATATTCGATCTAATAAATTCAATGTTTTCAATAAAATATAATATTAAATAGGTTATTTTTTATGACATTTTAATCTGTAACTAATCTCATGCATTACCACGGTCTTTAGTCTGGTATTTGGATTATAAAAATGTATGAATTCATACTACATATATATAGCATTATAGTACGTATATGATGTAGAGGTACCAGCTATATATTATTATAATATTATTAGAGTAGTAACAATAATTTGCAGTCAAAAACGGTATTCATATTATTTCATAAAAAGTATACGTCTAAAATAAATCATAATTTTTTAACAAACCCGCATCAGGATATGAATTTAAAGGACATTATCACCTCTATTTTATATTATTATAAATTAATGTGTTTACTTAGCGTATAATAAAGCGTATAGTAACAAACCTGACAGAAAAAGGGTTGACAACCTTACAGGAGTAAGTGCACTAACCTAGACATGGTATTATGATAATTAAAATGATATGCTATAGCTGTTTTCTTTTATCCGTCATCTCACAGCAATGTCATCTAAACAATTAGTCAATCTATTTTTTTATGACAAAAACGTCGACGTATTTCGAAGAACATAAGAATTTTGACTATAAACTAGATGTATAATACTTACAGCAGGTAGGTACCTATACCTAAACCTATAACATGAAGATGAATACCATTTTTTATATAACATCTCGATTTACGGAGAAAAAATCATCTATCATCGCCGCTGTGCATATAATGCTATACATAACGCTCGTTTACCTATTGCCTAAAATTGCCTAGAAGCATCTTTCTATTTAGTTTTTTATTATTATTTCATAACACAGAACTGCAAATCCGCCAACGATAGTCAAATAGTTTCCTGGTCACTTATATGATTGACCACATATGTGCTATATCTACACCGCACATAATGGGCGTTCACGTATCTATAGATATTTGCAGTTCATGCATATGTGAGATGAATATCTTCTTGCGCTCAGAGTGCACGGGAATGTGGCCTTATGTCGTCACAATATATTGGTATGATGATAATATTTTTCTGGGACACCAAACCAGAAAGATTTTTCGCAATAATACGCACACCATTACACTAGATCGTTGAGATGTATTTATATATACCTACTACAGAGTAGATCCTACTAAAATCCACATGAGCGCACACTCATAGTACCTATAGGTACACGTGTAGGTATATAATAAATAATAATAATAATAATATTATGTTTGTACCGACGTATCATTAGCCAACAAGAAACCGACCGAGCCTCGAGGCCCTATATTATATATTATGAACTATTCCTCCATCACACGCTATATCATTTTCTACATGACTTCCAATATAGTACGAAATCAAAGACTGAAAAAAGTGAGTGAAGATAGACTGACTACACTTACGAAATAAAGATATAATAATAATAATAATAATATATTCACTCGCGGCTCAGAAACAAATGTGTTACCCCGCGTTAAAGTCACTATAACCGCCACTCAGCGGTGCGCCAAACGCAATTTACAAAAAGTGTCTTTCATAGCCTCGCTTTTTTTTTTTTATTATTAATATTATTATTGCAGTACTGATTGTGTGCGATTAATTCTGAATAGTGAATCACAATACGATATGAAATAATGTAACACTGAAATAAACCGCTATGAGACAATCGAAATAAAATAATTGGGAAGAAATATGAAACAATAATATTGGAATAAGATTTAAATTTAAATTGTTGTATGTATAAAAATAGTATTGCTCTTACGAGCATAAAATAAAAACGAATTTCTGACTATTTACGTGTGGTAAAAATAAAAAAATGTATTTTAGCAGGCTTATTATAATACATAGCTACAGGGTAAGATTTTACTCGGGAAAGTGGTATGTAGGAAACCGCATGCGAGTGATCACGGATTAATGCTGACTTGTACAACCAATTCGTATTTAAAATATTAAAAAATAGTTGGATTACAGTTAAATGCTTACACTGCAATAAAATAATGTGAGAAATATATTTTTTTATTTATGTTTCTGGTCTTTCGCAAACAAAACGATTATGCATTTCATGAGCTTACATCTATCTATTCTAATATCTACATGAATCGAAATTATTGTACTCAACGAGTTGTCACCGACATCCAATTACGTTCAATTTGCAAACTCGCAACAACCGGTTTTGACTTTGTCGTCGAGATGAATCCGTAACATGAACCGGATAATATACAATATCGCACGGTCAACGGTCAACTCATTGCAACAGGCGTCTGCATGTTAGTTCATCACATGTCATTTCGTACCGTTATTCTTATATATTTGTCGACGAACTAAAATAGTTGTAGAATCAAGAAAAATGTTTGAGTAGGAGAGTTCCAAGAATAGAAGGTTAGGTTACCTATAAATCCATGGGAACATCGAATTTATAAATTACAATAAATTCCCTATAGTATAACCATAGAATATATATTAATCTATGTACTATTTATTTGAAATCGAAATTGAAATATAATATGTAATTAATTGTTATGGGCTCATAATTGTATTTTGTCTGTGTTAACGGTATGATAGTTAGTAAAATACTTCATATAACATTACATATAACCACCTGCAGTAGATAACATAATGTTTTAATATACATATTATATCTAAGGCTACATGTATAGGGATACGAGCCTGCAATAACCACGATATATGATCTGTAAATCTATAACTTTATAATGTTTAATGTTTATTATATATTTTTATACTAATAATCATTTTGCTAATAATATAGGTATTACCTATATTATACCTATTATAATATTGTTCGTATTATGAGAAGAGATAATATAATATATTATTATTATGACATACCTACGTCCTACATAGTATAACACGTTTAATCAGACGTGATTCATATATTACGTTTATGAGTAATAGATATTGTTAATATTAAATTTATTATTTACTTATTATAATATATTACTTAGTATTAAGTATAACTTTTGTATTCAAACGGTATACCATTACTATACACTATCTCAACGTATTTAGGGATTTTTTGCCGTATATTTTACTATATTTTAATGAATACATGAAATATGAATATACCAGTCAATGAGTAAAAAAATTTAATATATCAATCGTCACAAATATAATATTAATACGTATGCCATATTTCATAAATTTTTTTTTATTGAAAAGCATCTATGTGCAATAATTATCTACCTAGGTATTGTTGAATATCAAGATGAACATGATAAATTCATCAGAAACATATTTTAATAAGAATAACAGAAATCAACGATGTCGTTATAAAAATATGATCTTAAATAAAAATGTGCCATGTTGTGATTATATTTTTTATAAAAAAACAAATTAGATGCATACATTGCTCATAAAAAAAAGAAAACAGTTGTTAAGATACGGTCATGACATAAATTTTTTTGTTCTCTTAAATATAATCGCAAACTTAAGGTTATTTTGCACGTCGTGATATATATGTATTTTTAAATAAATAATTACTATTGTGTACCATTGTTTAAATATATTTTACTGATAGTATATTTTTTTATAAATAATTTAGTTTAGTTAAGGAATGGCTTGTTAAATATAAAAAATAACTTTTCATTTAATGACCAATTACCATATTGTGTCTTATGTGTGATGTATATTTTTGACATTTTTACTTATTTCGTTCTAACTATAACCAAGAATACAATATATAGGTAGTTGGCAGAGGAAAAAATTTTAAATCATCTTTGTCCGTTAGGTTGTAGAACGTTAATATGTTAGATAGTTCATGTAATCATGTATAATGCACGTCGTCGGTGCATTATACGGGCCATTGCCGGTTTGCATCACGAGTCACGACGGTATGATAATAACAATAATAATAACCATTTCGCAGTTTGATTTTAGAGGTTGACCAATGTGCATAATATTTATCGCTGTTAAATTATGTCTCTGAAATAGTGTTGGTTCGATTGAAACGTGCGTGTTTCAAACACGTTCGAGCTGTCCTATACGACATACGTGACTTAACCCGAGCAAAAAATGTGTTCAGTACGAAGAAACAAAAACAGTTATGTTTTAAGAAAAAAAATACCTGTCACTAGAGTATTGGACACGGGTATATTATTAAAAATATAAAAAAAAAATGAAATTAGGCATTAAAAGTGGTCGGAAACAATTCAGTAGTAGAGCTATAAATATATACATATATATTATATATATGTGTAATGCAGTGGGTACTACAACATAGTGCATTGCAATAAATATTATTACCGTTGTACGTTGCGTTTTACATTTCGGTTTAAAGCTTGTAAGAACGATTTCATGTGGTCGATTAGGTATTATAATAATTACTTCACTTCATTTTGACCGATTACAATAATATGCGCAATACAATATTACAGTGGTTGAATGTAGATCGATAGAGAGAAACGTTTCCACCAACGGCACGGGATCAAGCTATATATCTACCTAAACACAGTATATTCAACCACTGTTTTTGATTTCAAAATATCTGAAACGACATTACAAATAGATAAGTAGAAGAGATAGGTATAGGTATTAAACCGTCGAACAACCAATATAGAGGGTCTATGGAAATATCTTTCATATTATAAGAACCTGATTTTCCTCTTTGGAAGATTCCCGCATTCTCTCGAGACTTGTGCAGCGTGCGCAGTTCACATTCGAGCTTGAGAGGTGTTTATAATAATAATGATACGAATAATAACAATAATAATATGATATATTTTGACGTCGTATACGTTATACCTGCATAATAAGATAATATTATTTTTCCTTCGTGACGTATCGATTGTTTACGGTTTTGAAATAATATGATTCTGTTCAGTTTAACCTTGTTATAAACACAACTATTATAAGATTCAACTGAACGAGGTTTCGACATACGGACACGTAATATTATTGTAATTAAAATTAACGACGACTGTTAAATACTCTCATACATGTAAAATATACATTTATATACATTACATATTATTATTATTATTATACCTATATATCATGATATTATGTGAATATTACGCACTTTACGTGCAAAATTACATTGTTAACCTTATAATAATATAATAACAACAATAGTTGAACGAAGATAATATAATTCAGTTAATTTATATGTATTATTTTATTCGGAGATCGGATAACGATTAATATTTTATATTACCCATTAGAAACTTCACACACACATACACACGCATACAATGAATATTATATTGATAAGAGGTGCGATCAAGACAGGTCAGTAAGGACATAACTATTAAACTACCTCAGGCTCAGCCAGAGGGTCATTAATAATATTATAATGCTTTAAAACGAATACTGCACCATTAGCTGTAGACGGTGTTGTCGTCCACTATTATAAATGTCTAATACCTACAAACTATAAGATTATTGATACCTAGTGTACATCTATAATGGGTGACCCCTCACTAAAACCGTCTAAGAATTCTAACACCTAATATTATTTAATACATTTATCGAGCAAACTGCAACCGAAGGGTATCAAATTAGATTTTCAGGTTTAAAAATAAAGGTAGAACCCAGTGGGGTACGTATATAAGCCCAGCTCTAATATAATTCGAAAAAGGATGGCCGGCCGCCAGGTGTAAACCAAAACCCACCTACGACGCGCCAGACGACAGCCGAGCGCCGTCGGATAGGGGTTCAAAAATTCTTTGCGCTCTTACCTGTTCGTGTAAGACAAAACGTAATCTGTTGTTGTTGTTGGCACCGGAAACCTGTGTTCTCTGTTGATTTTTATTCTGTAAGAACACCGCCACCAGTACGAAATTATTATTACTGTCGTAACGACAGTTTCGATACGCAGGAACGTTTAGTCACTCGGGTTTTTACGTGAACGGGCGCGTCGAGACTTCGCATGAAACGAGAAAGAGAAAACGACCGGCCGGCGGGGAACAAGCGAACGATCTGACTACACCTGACGGACTGCGGTCTGCGATAGTTCGGTGCAACAGCGACGGCGCGATCGACGATTTCCCGGTATCTCGGCGGCGCTCACATTTCTTCATCGCGTTACCAAAGACGCGCGCGGGCCCGACTACTACCAGACGTACCGACCACCGCGCATGCGTAGAGCACCGCGATACGACGTTCACGCTGAACCAGTCGCCGTCGTGGTTACTGGTTACCGGACGGCTACGGCGCGCCAGCGAAACGCGCCCTAAACCACCGACGTTTTTTCGAATAATTTTAATTTCTACTACCTAGGTTACTGTTATTATACTCCGCCGGGGACCGCGTTTGTAATAGAAGACGTTTAAACGTCGTCGGCCATAAACCATTGAACGCCGTTCCCTGCATGATAGGCGAACAGGTTCAACGTCGTCGCATACAATACACAGGTGGGTATTATAGGCAGTGCCGTATTTACGGGGGGGGGGGGTCCCCGGGTCTCGGCCCCCCCAGAAAAAAATTTTAAAAGTCATAAATAACTTGGTACGTAGGTACCGAGAAAGAGAAAATTAATTTTATATTATGGGTTTTTAATGTTTCTATTATAAAAAAAAAATATACAATATTTGTATAAATATTAAATAACTTGGGTTTAACTTTTGGTTATTTTTGTCTAAAAACTATTAATTTGTATTAATAAATCATAATAGTAGTGAAATATACATAATATAATATAAATAATATAATTATTACATCATTACTCGTATGTGTTTTTTTTATATTATAAACTTGTAGGTACTTAATATTTAGACCCCCCCCCCACAAAAAATTTGAAAATACGCCACTGATTATAGGTACCGCGATGATTACGATTTAAGGCGCATTCGCAGCTACGCCGTGTGTCATATCGTGCTAGGGTGTGGTAACTATGGTTACAACTGGTAACCATATTGTTTTAACAGTAGTTCAGCTGTAGTCAATTCTTGGTAACTTATACTCGGCTGCGACTATTGGTTATTACACGAACCGAAAAAGTGATGACCAGTAATGTAAGTCATCACAATGCTATTTGATCGATATGGCGTACCTGTGAATCCGGCTTTAATATCACACGATATCGCGGACACGATCGTGGTTATTGTATAATATTATATGAAATAAATTCTTTAGCGGTAAACGTTGGGAACGTTTGATAACAGAGAAATTCGGACCGTCTGTTTTCTAAACAATCAAGTAAACATTAGCAAACATTACAAACGCCAGGATCTAACGTTTTTTCAGGTTCAGTTCCAATAACCAATACTTGCCGTAGTATAAAATCATCAAACATAATATGTTTCATATATTCTGTGATAATATTATAATCTGTGTTAATTGGTGAGTACCAATTGTAGAATTATTCATGATTTATGCCACGGTCAATAATTTACATACCGCACCAAGCGCTTACGAATTTCAACCGTTTCAACGTTGCAAATGTTGGCGTTTGTACTGAAAAACGTTTTTCGCTATGGAATTTCCTCTTAGTAAATTTTTGGTATATTCGTTTACATCTTGGTTTTTATATGATACCAAAAACGTAATGTCTAGTAATGTAAGTAATCACAATGATATTTGATCGACTCGACTTGGACGTGAATCCGGCTTTATCAATAATATCACACGATGTCGCCGAGACGATTATTGTATAATAATATTATGGTCTATCGTATTATTATTACCGGTACGCGTCGTGTGGTATACGGTCGACGCGACCATACCAAAGACCACGTATTCCGGATCCGCCGGCGAAGGACATTGCTCTTGCGGCGGTCATCGTGCGCCTACCACCCGGGAAGCCTCGTCTGCTGCTGCTGAAGCAGTGCCGCACCGCCCGAGCAAGCAAGTCGAACTCGCACGACCGGGCCCGATCGAATCCGACCGACCTCCCGCGGGGTGCCACTGCCCGCTGGTGTCTAAATATATACCCGAGTATAATATTATTATAATTATTATCATCATCAATATTCATCATCATTGTAATAACGCTGGTACATTATTATATTCGTGTGTATCGTCGTCACTCTTCTCCCGTATAATATAATAATATGACCTATACGACGAGAACATTGTTATAATAAACAACAACAATAATGCCCAAAAAACTGTAATTATCATAATATTATAGAGTTACACGCGTGCTCGTGTGTGCCTGCGCACAATACAAACAAAGATGTTTCACCTTTGCATTTTTTTCATCTCGTTTTTATATAATATATATTATTACACCGAGTGCGGGACTCGGGTGGGGTGTATAATAATATAATATTATAATAATAATGAAGTGTTTTATTTTGTATGGTGTGTATAAAATGTATATGTACGTTGTATCTATTATATAGGTTTAACCGTGTCCACCGCGAGCGTACCGCATCTCGTAATAATAATAACAACAACAACAACAACAACAACAACAAGAATAGTAATAAAAGAAGAGCGGACTTGTGCTACCTGTATGTGTCGTGGTCAACGGTCTTCTCGCCTGAGTGCTATCGACGACAACGCGCAACGGTGTAAAGTCGTAGGCATCGTGAGCCGCGGTGCCTCCCCCTCACCCGCGTACAACCCCCCGTTATAGATCCCCACACACTGCCCACCGTTCGAACCCGTATCGAATCGGTCGACAGCCGGTCGGGCATTTGAGATTTTTTTCCGCCCGCAGAGAGTTCAGACTCGTTTTATTTCGTCATCGCCGCCGTCGTCTTCGTTTATCATCGCATCCGGCCAATAACTACTATGTAAGTACGACGTAATAATAATATTACTGACGCTGCAGTATGTGCACGCATACGATACACATACAGCACGTAAACAGGAGCTGTTGATATTGTGTCTACAATAAAAGTGTCTTCCTGCGGAGGGTGTTTTGTTTTCGATTGACGTCACAGTATCATGATCCAATTCACCGACGAAACGATTTCATTGGCGTTTGTTTTGTAACGATTTTTTAATATCCAAAGTGTTCCGCATCCCTGCATCCTGTTAACTGTGATAATATTATGCATAGTGTATGATCACGACCGTTTCGAATAATAACAATAATTATTATATATAATTTATTGCAACTAACAAGAAATACAATAGGTATAGAGACATGGCCATTGGCCATATAGGGATATGGTCCCTAAATTTCATAGCTCCCGTAAATGTATGCGAAAAACCTTCGTGGTGATTATAATATAGAGGTCATTGATGCACAGAATATAGTAGATGGACAATAGATTGTTGTTAAATATTTAATGTTTGTATTGAATTGGTGGTCGGATCTTGATCAAATATTACGTTACAATAATATTATATTGTTATTATCGTAGTCAAGCTATACCTAGATATATTGTAATAAAGACTCCATAATATGATTTACTGAATAAATATTTCGACTAGGTGATTGGCGAAGACGGATTAATAGAACCATACGATTACCGATTGATTGAGAGCAAACAAAACACACGGATACTTGAACAATATTATTTTTGTATTATTATTGTAACTTCGTGGCCGTTTTATCGCTAAGTCGATAAGTCTATTGACATATGTGACTGTATGGTTGCCTATCCTCTGTCTTTATTTTAAAAGCTGGTAACGGTTTTCAACTATTTGTGACTATTGATAAGTTTTGGCCGATTCTGCATTGAGTAATAAAAGAATAAAAGACAAATACCATGATATCGTTTATTTTTTTTTCAAATTTAACTTAAATTTATTAAACACTGAATATTGACTAATAAATAATTACATAGTAAATGATACAATATTTATCACATAATATTAAATAGGTGTGCGCTGGCATTAATTTCAGATGGTTTATGATGATTTGATAAGGCTCATTGTTCATTTGTAATATTTCTTCAGAGGCCCATATTAAGCTACTTAAGAAATTATCTTATATAACTTATAATTTATTTAAATTAAGGCTAGTTACTTACGAAGATAAAAACCAATGGGTATAAATAATAATAAAATCAGTATCATTGTATTGTCACAAGTTAGTGGGTTTTATTCTTTTACTATTCTTGTAATAATTTGATAAAAAATGATTTTCTCGAATTTATAATAAATATTAATCATTTAACTATTCAAATTATTTAATTAAATACAATTCTATTTTAACTAATCAAAACTAATAAATGTTTATAAATAAGTAACAAAATATATTTTATTGAATTTTCTCAGCATCGTTAATCTAATAGATTTTAAATTCTTTATTCAATACCATTTCAATTAATTTAATTAAAACATCATTGAAAGAATAATATTTTGATTGAAATGTTAAAACTCATTAGTTGATAGTTCATAAAATATTTTCGTTGATTCGTATGGTAATTGTTTTTTTTTGAGCTATTGTAGGTAAGTGGAAAACGAGTGGTTTTCTTTTTATATTTTATTGGCTGGTCAAAACTTTTGTTTCCCCAACCTCTTCTTATTGAATGAAAAGTATGCCACCGTATATATAACACATAATTACACTATAAAAAAAATAATATTATGATACTATTGAATTAAAACTGCAAATGTTGATTATTACGATAAAAATAATGTTAATCCAGTGAGGATTGTTTACATATCTAATGCATAAGAATTCATTATTTCAGAATCCGGCATTTTGTGTGACAGAAAATTAAAAAGACGACAAGCTGTATCATCATGCTCAGAGTTGGTGACTATAGTATACATAGTTAATATTATGTTTGTACATTTGTTTTTATATATATATATAATTTTTAATCATACAGTAATATAAGAAAGATAGTATCTTTTTCATTATTATAATTCATAAATATATTTTTTTGAATTTGTTTGGTATATTATATTGGAAGTGTAATTACCAATACTATAACTATTACTATTTGAATGTGACAATATAATAAAGAAAATAATTTCTTATAGTTAGTTATTTTCTTTTTCTTTTTTTTTTATACTTCAATGCATGATGTATAATGGATGATACAGGAACTTAAGTAGTCCTTAAAAAGTGAAATTTAAATAAAATTCAAAAAAAGTATTTTTTAGATGATCATTAACCTTATTTACATCTAAAAATATTTTTTTCAACTGAAAGTTTCACCATAAAAATTAAGTCATGCAGTGTAGGGTTAATATGAATTATAATATTATACTTATCTATTACCTATATAATATAATGTATGAACAAATACAAATACATAAAAGTATATTTCACACTTATTAAGTGAAAAACTTTTTTTTTAAATTATTTTTTTTACACTTTTAAGTTTGAAAATATTTCCCGCAGAATAGTTATGATTGTCAGAAAAATACGAAATATTCAATAATATATGGATACTTATCCATTAAATATTTAAGAAAATTAATTTACTTCAAAATTTCCAAAAAATATTTGCTAATAAATACGTTTTGTTTTATTTATAGTGTTATGTAAAGTGCTCATTTGTAATCACAATCAAGGAATCTACATTTTATAAAATTATGTATTTACATAATAATCCGCACCCTGCTTATAACTCATAAGCATTCCTAACTGATTTTAAAATGGTTTGTTAAAGTTATTAATATTATATTACCTAAATTGAAAACTACTTTTTATCAATCTGGATCATATTTTGTGTTCACGCATTTTTGTACGAAACAAAAAATAAATATTCATGATTTCATGAATTTTAAGTGGTTGGAAGAAAACTTATGTCTCTTGGTTTAAATAATCTTTTAAAATATTTACCATGCGTTTTTATTTTTTAGTAATTTACAATTTATTTATAGGTTATTTAATACTTCACACATTGTATATTCTTATGTTAATTCTTGAAATGTTTATTCAATTGTACTCACATGAACTCTCACCTTCAGCATTTGGCTTTTGGAGGTGATCCAACAATAGTTATATATTTTGTATACATCTTGTAAACATTGCTTGTAGGAGAAATTAATAAATATTATTATTATTAATATTATTAAACACTTTTTAAATATTTATCAACACTTCAACATATTAAAATACATAATTAGTTAGTTTTCCTGATTTTGTGCCCCGTGATATGATAAATTGGTTGAAATATATTTATATTCGCGTAATTCGTTATCTAATAATTCATTGGTTACCAACAGCTTTTCTCTTAAACGACTTCATTAATCTGTTTAACATGTTTTCACATTAAAAAATCGCAATTATTTTATTTGTGTTGTGCTATTGAGAGATCTTAACATAAATTGGTTATTAAAGTAGACATTTTGATAAATAATTGGAAAGAAAAAAATAAGGAAACATAATGATATAAATATAGATGTTTAGATTACATTAAACAGAACTGAACGATTAAATCTAAAAATACAGCAATTGTATAGTCTTAGTGAATATTATATAAGAATTTTTTTAATTTTATAAAAATTCTAAAAGTAATAATATGAGTATCTAATTATTATTATTATTATTATAATTATTATTACTCAAAAAAAATTACTGTCATCAAGTATAATTTATAATATTTTTAGGTATCATTTTTATCAATAATTCTAAACGTTACATAGTAGCTAATTTATTTATTATTTTATTTGTACAATACCAATAGGACGAAGTCCAAATAGATACCTACATGTTTTTTAGAGTCAACAAAATAATTTAAAATTAGAAAATAGTACAATAATTATATGGCACTCGCATGGGCATTAATTTTGGTGGGATTTTTTTCCGTTAGATTTCTTTTCTGGTTTTTTTTTTCCGTGGGCTTTTTTTCCGCCTACCAATAACCATAATTTGTCATATATAGGGCATAGGCATATATCAGATCATACATAGACCTATAAATATTCATCGATGGTCGACACCCAATTTCCTTATAATTTCACTAATTTGTTTTCAGTTATCAGTAATATCTTCAATAAAATACATTATTTATAAGTTTATAACATAAACATTATAATGGAATATAATTTCAAATATCCAAATTACAATAATAACTTCAGTGGGCACGGTCTTCAACCATACATTTTTTTTATCGAAACTGGATGCATCCAATTAGATTAGTGATGGAATTAGTGATGGAACACTCCAATTAGTTTATCTTAAATTTTTATTTGTCTTTTTTATAAATATATTATGAAAAAAAAAATATAAAACTATTTTAAATTGTATTCATATTTATTATATATTTTTACGTAGTTAAAACACATAATATGTGTAATAGTGAAAAATTGGGCGCTCACGAATTGCCTCCCATTTGACCCTCGAATTGCCTCCCATGATTTTTTTTTTAAAAAGGTTACACGAATTGCCTCCCGAAAAAAAAGTAGTCGAAAAAGTAGTGACCCCCTTGTACTAGAATCGCCTACGATAGGTATAATTAATCGATTTAGGTATAACCTTACATATTAAATAAACTGAGAAAATAATACATAAAATATTATTTTAGTAAATAGACTGTCAGATGTAATAATAATTAATAATTATACAAATAATAAATAGTCAATACATCAAATAATTTTGGACTTTTGGAATCCAAACTTAAAACCATCACAAATTAAAATTGTCTTGCCTTTTTCACTAATAACGTTCATTTTTATAACACTGCGTGTAATTATTGTTGTTTACGAAACTGACTGTGTTGAACGGTGATGACGGACTAATCTTTAACTGATAATCAGTGATCGTGTATGTCTTAAAATAATATTTTTGAACATATTATGGAAATCGATATAATCGATATCATCGATAGTTAAAACTATCGATAATCTAAGTATACTATGGGAGGCAATTCGAGTAGACTGTTTGGGTATACTCGAATTGCCTCCGAAAACACCCGGAGGCAATTCGAGTGAAAAAAGTTACCTAGCTGAATTTGGGAGGCAATTCGAGTGTTGCCGAAAAATTACCTAGGGGGAGAGTTTCCCTCATGTATGTTCCACTTACCTTAATACTTTTTTTCAAAAAATTTATTTTTTGGGCCATCTGTTACAGAGCTAAACAATAAACTTAATTGATAAAATAATAAAAATAATGATATGAAAATAAAAGAATGAAGAGGCCTATCAATGATTAATGAAGGTGGGTATATAATATATACTTCATCATAACCTAACCTATCTATAATATCAGTATATCACTACCCGATGCCTACTGGTAACAAGGAATTATCACTTATTGAGTATAGGTATGAATAATTAAAGTGTGTACATGATCTATAGGAATTCATACATTTATTATGAATACTATGGTTTATTAATACTTATCCTTATATACCTACCTAATAAATAAAATACAGTGATTCTCAATCAGGAGAAAGAGGAATTTATATACTGCTAGTCAGCACGGAATGGAAAAAGTATAGTGAGGAAATTACCAGATTACCTAGCTTTAAGCGATATTCAAATTATCACAAAACAGATATTAAATAAAGAAAGAAATCGATCGAAAACAATTATTCTTTTTAATTCTTTTGAACCACACCTATAGAAACAAAATTTTAAGTTTAAAATGTAAGCGAGGAACCTGATTATTATGGTAAAAAAGACGACGTGAAGTACAAAAGACGGAAAACCAATATGTAATAATAATATATTCATACACATAGATATTGATTTTATTATTTTAAGACAATATTTTTCAAATTAAGAATAAAAGGTGGATTTTAAATTCACTTAAATTTTTTAACAATTTTATAGAATCTGTTCAAAGTACTAATTACTAATTCAGATAAAATATTGAAAGTTTAATTTTAATTGAATAACAGCAATGGAAATATGAAATGTGAGATTATATAGTGAACCTATATATATATCTTTTTTAAGCAATTGATTTTCTTCATTGGCCACCGGTATCGGATGTGAAAGCCATCGCCACAGCTGATGTCTTTCATTATATGTCTATATTATTACCTTGTTGCCGTATACCCCATTTTTACTGGATATCCGGAAAAGTGAGATTACTCAGAAGCAATAGAGTTGTAATTAAATTAAAAACAACCAGATAAAATGAACGTAAAATATCGAAGTAGATACGCAACCACTACGTGGTTAACTGGTAAAATTTGTAACGTCGTAATTTGGTTGTCAACGTGGTAAAAGGATACCTACGTATAAGTGTGATGCATATAAGTGAAACTATGGGCCAGGCCAGTCAGGCCATGGCCTGACCTAATACTGACTGGATAACACACTGACTCAATTTAAAATTTAAATAAAAACTTATTTTATAGTTTTATTTCATTTTCATATTTATCATTTGGCCTGTCCTAATAAAATTGTCTAGTTTCACCTATGAACTACCATTATATTACTACACCGCTGCACTATACTACCTACGATATCATCACGTTATTACATATTTTATACAAATACATACAGCGTTGGAAAAATGAGTATGGCGTATATTGTAGCGTTTACTGTTTACAAATCGATTGAAAAATATAAGTTTGTATCGCTACAAGACATCTAGTTGGTACTTTGAGGGGTCAAAAGTAAAAAAATCTTAATAATTTTCAAATGCGTAGGGAAAAACAAAAGAAAAATTAAGAAAAAACGGGAATTTTTACGCAAAATTGGTTTTGGGTTATTGAGTAACCCCTCTATATATTATAATCAATACACATGAATACATGATTGCATTCAATAATAATTATTATTTAATATTAGGTAAGTACCAATGTACTATATTCAAATTTAAAAAAAATATAGGTAGGTACTATAATATATAGCTTGGACAATAAAATTGGTATATTATTATATCACGGTTGATGCTCAAGATATTATGTTTGTGACTAATTAATTAATTTATTGTTTGGTATTTATAACTTCTGTAACTCGTATACTTCGTAAATTGGTTTACAATTTATAGATTTTAATAAATTTAGAATTAATTATTATAAAAATATGTGTGAAGGTATAAGATGTAACAGAATAACCTGACAAATTAAATTACTTTTGTTTTAATAAATCTTTACTTATTTTTTCATATAATTTGTACTATATGAGGGGGTATTATTTACCTAGGATATTTTAGGATTTAGGTCAAACAGTATTATTGTATTATATTATATTTGTATTCCGTCGATAAGTCGCCTGATTCGTTTATTATAATATATATGATATTATATATCAGGGTTCAAAATGAAAATATATATTATTAAATAGTGAAGGGACTAAACAAATTTTCACAAAATCTACATCTTAGGTTAAAAAAACTATACACATTTTTCGAAATGGTAAAATCTTGTTGATGATACGAATAACAACGTCCAAACTTGACCGTCGTCATGTTATACGCGTCACTTAGCAACCGAGCGAGGAAGGCGCCTGCACGAACGGTGGTTAATACAAAACATATAATATTAGGTATACCAACTTTGAAAGTTAAACAAAAAATTTTAAAAATTAAGATTAATATTAGAAAATTACAAAAAATAACAAATTACCTACATATATAAGCAAAACTTATATAAATAAGACTTATTTATAGACTACCTATAAAGTAAAAGTTTTAATGGCTACAACATTACTATAGTAGCTATATACGAATTTATTTAATCGAAATTTAAAGAAAAAAATAGAAAATTTAAAATCTCTATTATAGCCAATTGAAAATTATAAAATTAAAAAAGATGCGAATAAAAAGTTTTTCCTGATTATTAAGAAAATAATTTTTAATTTTAAATGTTGACCTTTAAAAGTACCAACTATAAATCCAATTTGATCAGAAATCATCCCCAATATTGAAGATCAAAGTATTTTTACTACGAAAGGCATAAACTCGCACATACATAAAAACATACATAATATTGTAAAATCGCAATACGCATTGTTCGTACCGATCAGAATCTAAAATATTTCACCTATAAAAGTATGAAACGAGTACAACAGTATATTATGTAAAGTCTATGTATAAATCCTCGTCAAAATATTATAATAAAATATAACCTCTGCTTAAGTACAGTTGATATATCAATAATAATAGCAATGGTGTTTGGAAAAATAAACGGGCCCGAAATCCAGCTGATGCTGGTCGAATAATAATATGATGGCGTACTCGCTGGCTACTAATAAACTATGTTTGTTTTAAATTATCGGCGACGGCCTAGGACGAAATTCCGAATCGGCTCATTTGCAATTCTGACCACATAAACTCCCTAATTTCTGTCAAATGTCTGAAACGCATACAGACGAGATGACCCTAAGAGTTGAAGAAATCATAAACGAAGTCCTCGAAAATATCATTAACAACATCAACTATACAATAATGGAGGAACAACTTAACCAAATCGACAACACCGACGAAGAACCGACCATCGAGGATTTGGAGGGTCTATTATTTTATGCACTACAGTTTGCGGGTGGCGACGACGACGTCATCAAACCGGTCGAAGAGTACAACGATGAAAAACCGGTCGAAACGATGAATGATGACGTGGTCGAAGAGCCAGCAATGATACAGGAAGCGGCGGAGGAGCTCAGTGACGAGGCGATAGTCGTTACACCGACCCGGGGACTTGAGGTCAAAAACAGTTTTGGAGATTTGATCGGATGGCTGGACCCGGGGGTCAAGCTAGACATACGCGCATCCCCACGCAGCAGGAGAGCAAGATTTGTCTCCACTGTGTGGGGAGGCATCACCAAGACCGTACGCGTACTGTGCTGTTGCCCCCCGAAGTGAAACCGACCGAAAATTCCCCCCGGGCCGAGGGCAGCGGACAAGGCGAGGCGATGACGTGGGGTTGACGTGTAATTACGTGACAGTGCACTTTTGGTGGTGATCGGCGGTAAGTCGCCAATACACGTTCTCCGGCCACCTGCGGTAGCGGACGGGATCGCGGACGTCGCGCGCTCGAGGACGCCGACACGCGAGACCCTCTGGCGGCGCGGCGGGCGCTCGGCTGCTTCGGTCCGGGAGCGACGACGGCACGACGACGGAGGCTAACGGTACGGGTACCGACAACGACGCCGGACCTAGGGTATACCAGTGACGAATGCTGCAGTGCTCGGGAAGACGACTCGTGACGGAGGCGACGTGGACCTCAGAGCTCAAGGCGGGTGAGCGATAGACGACTATAATTATTATTGGGTGGCCAGGAACACGGACGTCAGCATCCCGGGCTCGAGGAGACGAAAAGTTTCAGAGTTAGCCACTGGCTGCGGCAGACATAGTGCCGACGGGGAAGCCAGGACGAGAGGAGGATATCAGGACAGTGGCGCGTTGCGATGCTGTCCGCAGATTTTCTACAACTTTCGTCCAGTAGTCTGATCCGGCTGGCCGAGTCACCGATTCCACAGCACCGATATTATAATACAGTCTTCTTCGATCGCTCCGAGCTTTGGTCCGCGTCGTCGACGGCACAACAGTCGTCTTCAGAGTCTTCAGCACCGTCAACCAGCGCACGACATCGCGCACTAGCCTCTCGTCGCCAACCGTCGTGGCTCTCGCAGCCGTCGTGGCCGGGCTCCGCGGCCGCTGTCATGGTCGTCTTCGCGTCCCGAGCAAACGCGCACGCGACTCTCGGCCGCCCCGCAGGATTGGCCGTGAGAACGGTGTAAAGGTGACCAGTAGCCATAAACCAGTTCATCAACATATCATCTGCACCACCCACTCGCCATCACGTACCCCCCACATCGCCTCGGCTTGTCTGATGCCTTTTTTTTTCTAAATTAATATTTCTTGTTTTTTCGCAACTTTTTGTACTACTATTGTTATGTTTCACTTTTTCGGCACACCTATTTTTATGGTTCAAAATTTTAAAGCACATAAACATACATTCAAATTACATATATTGTTCATTAAAATTATATGTAATAAAATTACTTTGTTTATACTCAGTAAAATGTTGTCATTTATTTTTTGTATTAAAGAGTATGATTTTATTTATTATAACACTTAATGGTCCACGATCGTGAACATGATCGTGATGCTCACGTAGTATCCATAAAGAATATTAACCAACAATTTACGTACCAAATCTCAATACAATTTAATGAAAGTCTTGGCAACGTGACAATATAATATGTGTTTACTGGTATGGTGACATTTTATCTGCCCAAAACTTGATAAAAAAAAGAGAAAAAATGCATTTAAAAAACACGCACACATTATTGTAAAATCAATATATTCATTGCTCGGCTCAGAATGTAAAACAATAATCATAATAACTATATAGTTTTTGTTATTTTTGTTGTGTGAACACCTATTTATGTTTTTGTAAAACTAGTTTGGTACTACGCCGACCCGTAAAAATGATTTTTGAATGAAAATAAAAATTATTAAAAATTATTAAAAATAATAACGAATTATTGAGTAGGGAGGTACCTAGTTTTCCAGATGTTATAAGAGCTTACATAATTTTTCTTACATACCAATCACTGTGGCAGGGCAGAACGATAATTTTGCATTAATATAAATTAAATGTATTCTGTGGTAATTGTAATTATTAATTGTCATCGATTTAGAATTACAAATATATAATAATATTAAATAAACACTACTATGGAGTATCAACTGTATATTCTTAACATATTTAAATGTTATCGGTAATGTATTGTAATTAGTAATTACTAATTTGTGATACTATTATCAAACCAATATCAATTTCTGTGGATGGATCCAATGCTATATACAGTCTACAGTGTAGACTCTACAGTCTACTATGTAAAACACTCGAATAATAAATCGTTGTTTAAACTTTAGAATTTAATTTCTTCAAACAACGTTTACTAGATTATGTAGATTAGATAACTAATACACATTTTTGGAGGTTCTAAGCCCCTCCAAGTCCCCCTTCCCAAATCGCACCTATAATTATATAATAAATTAAAAGTTTATAGGTTCTACTAATTAAACTCTTTTTTTTAGTGGCACACTGCGCAGTTATAATATGTTGTACCTATACATACCCAACCCAAGAGACAGTTGTCAGAGATGAGGAAACCAAAACAAACCGTGACAGTAGTATAACGATATTACACATTTTTTGACTACCCATCCCTACATTAAATAAATGAGTGAACTGTGTAATAATTCATCACATCCCCCTACTATACTGCACTTATAATATACCTATGATGATGACCCTTTGAAATTGTAACATCTAACATGATGATAAATAATGTTGTTTCTATGTTGAAATGTTGTACTTTTCTTTGGTTACAATCACATTTTGAAGTAAATAAATAATATATATATTATATTTGTAATTATTATGTGATAAGAATATTGATGTCTAAAGAAAATATTTAAAGAATATGGCCTTACATAATTTGTACATGCTAGAATTTAGGAAGTAACTAAAATTAAACTTTTAAAAATTAAAGTTAATTACATTAGTTAAAATTTACATTCTTAGCCGAGCGATGAATTTGTTGATTTTACAATTTGTGATTTTTTTTTATACCTCAAAAAGGGGAGAGGATTCTTTTACCAATCAGAATCTAAAAGATTTCACCTATAAAAGTATAAAACGAGTACAACAGTATATTATGCAAAGGCTATGTATAAATACTCGTCAAAATATTATAACACTATTTAAACTCTGCTTAAGTACAGTTGGTATATCAATAATAATAATAATAATAATAGCAATGGTGTTTGGAAAAATAAACGGGCCCGAAAACCAGCTATTATGGCGTACTAATTGAATAGACTAGTTGCTAAGATGTGTCGCAACACATATCGCTACTTAAGCCCAAGTGTATAGTTTATGCACTAGATTATCAGTACTGCCAAAGAAAAATCATTAGGTAACTTATTCATAATAACATAATATTATAATATATCTATATTAATATATACAAATATAAGGGGTTTTCTATGACCACGGTAACTGATAAAGTGATAAAACTACTGAACCGTTTTGACTGACATTTTTTATTCTTATACTTGACAATCTGCTGAAGGTTTTAGTACCTCTATGATAATAAAAAAAAAAGTATGAAGTTTTTAAAAAACAAAGCTAATATAAAATATAATTTTATAAAATACTTAATCAACAACAGATTAATTAGCATATCTTTTGAATCTGTATTCATTTTTAATAAAAATATATTTATCATTAATCCCGCTAAAAACATTTAAATAGGTTTTCATTAACCGTCTTTTATATTTAATCTTTTGTAAAAGACTTATATTTACATTAATATTTGAGACAAAATAAAAATTCTACATATTGTTACAACCAATCACGGGCAAAGATGTGACGGGTCGACTAGTAGATAAATATAAATTGTAATGTTTTAAAATCAAATTTGTAATAATAAATAATAATATTTAATTAATTAATCGACATTTTTATTTTGTATAATTATGGTTCCAAATAAACTAGTTAGTAGAGCTAGGATTCTTGACACACGCAGCTGATCCTCTTAGCACTTTTTAGTTTCATTTATTTTTCATTATAACCTGCATCGATTCGTATCCAATATATCTTAATTTGTGACTATAGTATTACTGTTATTACTCATAATATCTCGAGACGATTGGTTTAATACATAGTTCATAAACTATAAGGAATGAAATAATGAAATAAAGGTGGTAGAAATAAATAATAAGCTTATAAAAGAAACAAATTATTTATTAAATTCAAGAATTAAGGGGGAAATAGTTAACCACTGTTCTGTACAGTTGTAGTCGACAAGTATAATAGGTATTGTACTATTACGAATTTTCAAGTTCAGGAAAACATTTTTTTTTGAAAAATCGAGCAAGTATAGGTAACTATTTTATTGTAAACCGTACAATAAGGTTTCGATTGGTTAGTGTACCTTGGCTTTGATAAAGTCATTGCGGTGCATCCGAGTTGGGTCCCGAGTACTAGGGTTAAATCACAGGTACTACACTAGTTGGGTCCGGGTTTTTTTTAGGTACTACACGAGTTGGGTCCGGGATTTTTGCAGGTACTACACTAGTTGGGTCCATGATTTTTTCAGGTATTACACTAGTTAGGTCTGGGATTATTTTAAGACACATATATTAAAATAAGAAGCTCAGAAATAATTAAAAAAAAAGAAACTGTATTATACTAAAAGAAAAATGTATAAAAGACAAAATAAATGAAAATAATGCAGGAATAATTAATTGATTTGATTCTGTAAATGTTGTTGATTTATAACATTTTTAATATTTTTTCTTTGTTTGGTACCTGCATGTTATTGCCATTTATTATTAAAATAAATTTTGAATAATTTATATTTTTAATGGCAAAGAAAATAAAAAAAATGAACTGTAAAAAACATTTTTAACCATACTTTTGGTCTAAATAGATCATAGACAGTCCTAAGTCTGTTAAAATGGGAAAGAAATTATATTATGTACTCACCAAAAAAAAATTAAGGACCCAACTAGTGTAAGTTGTATCCGTGAAAATCCCGGACCCAACTAGTGTAGTACCTGTAAAAAACCCGGAACCAACTAGTGTAGTATCTGTAAAAATCCCGGACCCAATTAGTATAGCAATTTTTAATTCGGGACCCAACTCGGATGCAGCCAGTCATTGTACTCTGTAATAGATCATGAATAAGGTAAATTTGAATTCAATCATTGCGTATGAAAAAACGATACAACACAGTAATATACTAATATATAATATGATACCTAAAGTTTTAATTATTTGTTGCCAGAACATTGCTTTTATTTTAGTATGAATTATTACATAGTAGTAGGTATGTATATTTTATAATTAGAATATAATTCATATACATAGTATAATATAATATTGTATTATATAAATTAATTTATATTTATCTTAATAGGATTAAACAAAACAATTAAACGTTACTCTAATCGTCACGCTTAAAGTCCCTCGGAGCGTAATCACTTCTTTTAAAATATTCACTTCTTTCGATTGATGAACAGTAAGAACCAACCGGATCCTTTTTGTCTGCAAAATAAATTAGTATTTATTAGATTTGTTAAATATGTAATAAGATTGCCATACCACAAAAAAGGTAATGAATTCACTTTGTATGCGTAATTAAAGAGCAGTTTTCAGCCCATAAACCGGGAAAACTGTATTCAACACAGAGCAATTTAATTGTTATTTTATAAAATAAAATACATTTTTAAAACTTTTCAAATTCCACCAATCTTACAAACACAGAAAAGTGTTATCAACATACATTTAATAAACAAATAAAAAATATAAAATACATAACACATAAACAACCATCCCATGGGATAACCTGATAATGAAATTCTATAAAATAACCGTAGATACATGACTGTTTCACAGGATGAAAACATTTTCATTACACCTTTCGAAATGTGGTTAAATTGTTGATTAAATTCGTCAAAATCACAAAAATTGGCAAAATAATTTCTAGTTAGAAATTAATAATTATTTTTCTAAGTATATCTTAGATTTGAGATTTATATACAAAATGAAATGTCCCTTAAGTTTGCTAACAAAATAAAAAATTGACCTGAAAATAAAATTAATTTTTTTACGAGTGAATTTTAAATTGCTTGAGTAAATTATTATACTTCAAAATCAATGACATTTTCAAATGAAATTATTTTGTAAAAAATGAATTTAATCTACTGTAGTAATCATTTCCTGGATCACTGCCTTAGTGACTGACTAACTTAAGCCAAGGCCGAAACCACTTTCCCAGATAATTATTTGTATTTTTTATCATGTATACAATATAAACTGGATTACAGGAAATTTAACATTATTAAAACATCATTGTATTTAATGACCATTCACACTCTGTTCAAATATTGATAGTTTCTATATTGTTTTATTAGGTTATTTTATATGTTTATAACAAAAAACTTTAAAACTTACTATACTTATTATACATACCTTCTACAGCCTTTTCATTATTTCCATATTTATTGTCTGTAGAAATAAACTATATTTTGAGAGTTTTCTTTTGATTTTTGTATAATTATATCATATTATTAATTAAATCTGTTGATCAAAATGTTAATTTTGCAAAACAAATAGCGCATCAGGTAAAAATTATATAGTAAAAATAATTATGTAGGTAGCGACGATGTGAAGCTGTGAACGTTACACGTTATTCGTTTCTTCGTTTGTCGATGTGTTGATAACTCTCGTGAATATTTATTTTATGAATTTCAAAAATTAAAAAATAATTAACCATTTCATCAGATTCCATAATTAATACCAGCTAGAGCATCAAAACCAATGTGGAGTGATAGATTCGAGAAGTCCAGACATAGGTACCTACCTGCCAGAAACAGTTGTTTTAACTGGCAAATTAAAAAAATATTGAACGACCATTTTCATTTTCCATGTATAAAGTTTTAAATATTAAAGTTCATAATATTATGGACTAACATAGAGTCAAAACTTGACAAATCAAGTCATTGCTATATACTATGAGTGAAGATAATTATTTCAATTAATATAATATGGTTATAACTTTTAGATATAATATAATCGTATTAAAGTATAAAATATACTAAAATATACAAGGTTTATCCAAAATATAATGTGATTGTATTTATAACCTCACTAGAAAATAAATTGGTCAAAGGTAAACAATTAATTCAAAATACATACCATATTTAAAAAAATACGATGTTAATTAAAAAGAACGAATCTAATGTCTATAATAATTAATATAAGCCTACAAAACACTATACTATGATACATTTCGGTCCCTATTGAGTTTAAACATATGTTTTAAAATTTTTATTACATAACATTTAGAGTTATAATGATCTAAACTGTTTTCCAAAAATTAAAATTAATATGAACTTAAACCTGTTAAGCACTTTTTGTTCTAATTTCGCCGATCTTGTCACAAGGCAGTGGTGGTTTATCAACACATTCAATTATTCCAGTAAAGTTTCCTAAACAGACATCACTTCGAAACTGGAAATACATTTTGGGAAACACAACATTTTTTGGGAAATTGAGAAACTAACATAACACATAAAATAAACTTACAAATTACAACGCCTGCAAAAAAATATCGAGTTTACCAAAATTGTTAATTATACAATTGGATATAATTAAAATTTAAAGTAAATATAATTAAAATATCTTTATATCATATTAAATAATATGTTTATATAATTATAGTGGTTTTGAATTTCATTGACCCCTTTGATTTTATCTAAAAATTACGTATGAATTCTAGAAAAGGGGTCAAGTGGATGTCAGTCTGTTGTACAAGTAGATCACTGTATAATGGACGGTATTAAATTTGAAATCAATGATATCATATCATTGTATACGAAATACGATTCTGAGCGGAGACGGTATGTCAGTCTAGGATATTTTAAATTATATTGATATTGTTATTATATGGTAGCTGGTAAGTTGAATTAATATTATTCATATTATTTAATTATCAACCTATAATTATCAGTGATGCTAGAAAAATATTATAATATATATTTTTACTCTACTCGTTAAAATTAATTTTAATATGTAATTTCGTCCAAATTTGAACTTAACATGTCTGTAAAAAATAATTGTATTTATATATTTTTTAGATTTTTTGTTTACAGTATGTACTATTTATTAGAATCTTTATTTTAAATTTTCAATTCTTAGTTATAAAAACTGACCATTTTATAATTGTTTAATAACAATGATTGATAATTTATCGAGATTTTGATGAATTTTGTCAAAATTCGAACTTTAAATGCTTATAAAAAAAATGTGTGCCTATGTATTTTTAATATGTTTCAAGTGGTATTGCAATAATATATCAGGAGCCTTGTATTAAATTTCCATTATTTTTGGCCCAACAAATAAAAATTTATTGGTATTTGTATAAAAAAAAAACAAAAAAAAATAAAAATTGAAATGGTCCGTAAAAAGCTCAAAAACAGTCAAAATATATTAAAATTTAGAGGTATATAGAAAATGCTGATATACACATTCAGTGAAATTTTCATGCATCTACAACTGTTTATTTTTGAATTGCAACAAAATAAAAAATCGCTACATGAGAAATCGAGTTAATATCTAATCTTGTAAAAATTTGAACTTGAAATGCTCATAAAAATTTATTTTGACTTCCTTATAAACAATATAAACATTTATTTATTGATAAAATTAGGCAAACTTATGAGGAATCTTGTATTACATTTTCAAACCTTGGATATAAAAAGAAAATTTTTTATGAATTTCTAACTCAAAATAAATTGCACATTTTCGTTTTTTTCATTACCGAACTTTGATTATCTATAAAAAAAAATTGTGACTACGGTTTTTAATATTTTTCATTTGCCTTCGAAACTATATATTAAAAGCCTACTATTAAATTTCTAAGATTTCTTACCCAACAAATAAAATTTTATTGACATTTATAGAAAAAAAAAACTAAAAAAATTGGAAACTAAAAATATCTGTTAACAGCTCAAAATAAGTCAGAATATTTAGAAAATGCTTATATAAACATTCAGTCAAAATGTCATGTATCTACCGTCATTCCTTTTAGAGTTATACCAAAAACCAAAATCGATTTTGTCAAAAATTGGGTTTCCGTAAAAATTCCCGTTTTCCCCTAAATTTTTCATTTGTTTTTCTCGACGCTTTTGAAAACTACTATGTATTTTAACTTTTGACCCCTATAGTACCAACTAGATTCACTTTCCTATCAGAAAAGGTACTATTGAAGAAAATTGAACCATTTTTACTGTCCTAAAAGGTGATGACAGACATAAAAATAAAAAAAAATAAAATAAACACACATCATTGTAAAATCAATACATTCATCGCTCTGCTCAGAATCTAAAATCGATTAATAGGGATGCTTTAATAATATTTACCACTGAATATCATATCATATATTGTGAAAATAATAATTTCAAAGCTCATAAAAATTAATATTTGGTTGCAGTAAACTTTCTTTATTTGTTATTGCGGTTGAAATTTTCTATTAACATTTTTAATCTTAGTTATGAAAAGAAAAGTTTTATGAATTTCTAACAGAAAAATAATTTACAAAATAAATTTAAAATAATTCCTCATGGCTATAAATAACTCAAAAATACCAAAATAATTTGAAAATTTTATCATGTATGAAAAATTATATTTTAAACATTTGGTGAAAATGTCGAGTATCTAGGGTTTTTCGTTATTGAGTTACAACAAATTATAAAAAATCGATTGATGAAAATTCAATATTGTCAAATTTTAAATTCTAAAGCTCATAAAAAATTAACTTTACTTTCCTGTTAGGTACCTTTTTTTTTGTTAGATGTAGGAAAACTCACGATCAGTCACGCTCTTTTTGGAATCGATTATAACAAAATATATATACATTGTTTATAATAAATTTTGAAACACATTGACTATACATACCGGCTTGTAAAAATGCAAGGTATGATTGTACCAAATCTGTAAAGAAATGCAATTTTAAACTCAGTTACCTAAGTTAAGTTATAAATCTATATTTGTAATTCAATTAAAAACCAAAAATTAGGTATTTTGAAAACTTCAATTATGTTAGAAATTAACTTAACAATTACATCAAATTAAATTCGATTAATAAGCTTAGTTAATTAAAATACAAAATTCCTAGCATAGTGAAAAGTAGAGAATGAAACTTGAAAATAACACCAACAAAAAAATTTCAGAAAAATTAGCGCCAAGTACTGGAACAATAAAATTAAAGAAATACCCATCAATGTTTAAAAATATACAGTTGATATTGTATCTTCGGTAAATCTGCTTAACACATCTCAAATTGTTTTACAACAATGAAGAAACTATTCATTTTTAAATTTGATATTTTGATCCGTAAGTTGTAACTAAGCATACGACAACATACATTTATAAATTATTTTATAGTATCTCAGTGGTTTTAAACTCAAATCACGTACGGGTCATAACAATAATTTGTTCTATTGGTTATAATTTTTATAATATAATTTTATTAAACTAGGTATCTGGTACATATTAGAAAGATATGTACATATTGTATCTTTACGTCTTTCGTTGGTAGACCATGTATTTGTAAATATGAATCAGTTTAAGGTTAGCAAGGTACATGATCCAGTAGTTCCTGAATATCAATACTGCCGTTTATTGGCTATTGATTATCTTTGAATTAAAAATTTAACTTATTTCATTCCACGCATTCATATTTTCTCAACTAGATGTTAATTTAGCTACATCTGCTTTGTATGATGTGTTACACTATTCTGATTTAAGACGGGTGCCACCTGTTAACTTAGTTTAACATTTCTAGTTTTTCTACGCGGTTTTCGGAAGATTTAATTTACACGGAATTCCCAATTGTATACATTTTGAAGTGAGTTTTTAAATTTAAATATTTTATATTCCTACATATAGTTTCCCATTCAATTTTTAACTCAATTTTCCGCTTGATCCGTAAATTTTCTCTGTTACGAGCAATATTTAAGTTCATTTCAAAACAATGTTTAGAAGATATATCGAACATATTGTTCAAATCTTTGTTCTGATCCAGAAAGTTTTTGAAATTTGTCAGGAAGAATAAGTATTACTATATCTCTGGAATAGTTAATATATGATTGGGGTCAGCACCAACGACAGAGTGGCTTCTGATTTATTTTCAAAACATTTTAGTTCTGTATAGTGTATATACTATTCCCGGATCTAAGAATAATCTAAGATATTTAATAATTTAGAATATTTAACGTGTGCAACACAAGTTTCTTAAATTTTTAGCTTACAAATAAAAATTATTATCTACCCTACGGTTATTCTTTAGTTATGCACAGTCTTATACTGAATGCGTTAGCTGCTGACAGAATTCTTGAAACTAATTAAAATTTTCTGAACCGCGTTTTTGATGGTATTACT
The DNA here is from genome assembly GCA_027563435.1 of Nasonovia ribisnigri. NCBI lineage: Eukaryota > Metazoa > Arthropoda > Insecta > Hemiptera > Aphididae > Nasonovia > Nasonovia ribisnigri. The sequence goes on along the minus strand of JANEHU010004659.1, from coordinate 60,084 downwards.
GGTTTTTCTGTATCATTAAAACAAATTAACAAAAATCCAACCTTTCGTGTATTTGTTTTCTATCGCTTTAGTCAACACCGATTATTCAAATAACATCCATAAAATGATGAAAATTAGGGTCCATCAACTCTATTAGGTAGTTAACTGTAATCTTTTGTACGTGTTATGTATTTTGTTTGTATTTAATATCATGTATTAATTTAGATATGTATTCCGTGTTATAATAAAATAAACAAATAAATATTGATTTTTTCTTGTTCTATAGTTATTTGTATTTATTTTATAAATTTTTTAAATTTTTAAAAAATTACATTTTTCTCTGGGGCCACACTCAAAGGTTCTATTAGTACACCAGTTCTAATAAAGATGGTATCAACAAAGGACCTATTCTGCATGATAAAATTGGACAAAATAAGTTATTTTAAACTCTCCGCTCACAAAAAATAAAAATGTTCATATCGTTCAATATTAAGTTAATGATAGAATAATATAACTTTGTAAAATTGAAATATATAATATAATGTATTTTTATAACTCAACATTTTAGAATACAAACATTGCTTGTATGTAGTATTCTTTATACGAATCAAAATATCAGATAATAAAATTAGATTAATTTTTAGTTTTAGTTTTATTTTAAAGACAGCATTATTTTTTTTTACTATTGAGGCAATCAAAATCATACTTTAATGGTTTTTAAAATCATATATTTTATAATTTTGTAACGTTTAAAATGCAAATAAAAATATTTTACTTACTGATTGAAAGTCCGTCTAAATAATAATAATAATAATAATATAATAATTGGTTATTTATTTGATATTATGGATCCTATTCTTAATTACCTACATTTTGGTATTTAATGTATTAATATTAAACAAAAAAAAAACACTTGATCTTTCTGTTTTTGAAGGTCATCTATTTCGTCTTCTCTATATTTGGTTTGTATTGTTCTTAGATTAGAAAAGAAACACCTAACGCTGTTTTAGCACCCATTTTCCTCTCGTTGATGTCACTACTTTAGCGTTTCGAGTTTAATATTAAATAAAAATAATTGATAAATATTTAAATAAAAAAGTTAAACAATTTATAAAGAAAAACTTAGTTTCTATAACCTTAATGTGTGCATTTATTTAGTGTTGTCTATCCGTTGTGAATGTTTTCAATGATATCATAGTCACAACATAGGTAGGGTTTAAAATGTTAATTGATTGATTTTTATAGTTTAAGAACCCTGTAAAGGGAACATTATATGGAAGATAGGTCTATTTTGCCAATGGAATAAGACAATGGTCATATAAATTAAGGATTACAAGCATTGACTGAGCGGATTCGTTTTACATAATTTATGATAAAATTATAAAATAAAACTAATTTAAAAAAAATACAATAGAACGTACATTTTCTCTCTAGAAAAAAAATAACAAATATTCTATTTAATTAATAATATTAAACTAGTAAATTCACAATCAAGAACAATATGGATGATCTAATCATTGTCATTCTACAAAATATATCATTACAAAGAATTTCACAATGATCTACCAATGAAAGGTAAGCTTAAGAATGCGCATGCATTTATTTTTAAATATTGTTTTTATTTTAGTTTAATATTATTCATAATTTATTGCAGTAATTAAAAAAAAAGCTATTTATTTTATATTTTCACTATCCAACTCAATAATATACATGTGGATATAGAATTGTTGGATGAAATAACAAATAATGGATATTATTTTGTAATATAAATATCAAAATAAAGAAAAAACATATCCAATATAAGTACGCTTTACATAAAATTTAATATAATATAACGAATAAAGGAACCCGGGAAGGCTGCTGACTGTTCACAGCCTATAGGTAGTGTGCAATTAGCTTCAGTCTAAAACGTGTCATAACCTATTATTAGTTTTGTTAAACCAAGATGAACAATCAGCTAAAAAAAATTGATGAATTTTTTTATAAATATACAATGCGTAAATGACTTCTAAATGCTTTACCTGGATTATCAATATTGAGCAAAAGTTAAACTCTGGTATTCTAATGTCATATTATAATTATGTGTCCAACACATTGGAAAGTTATAATTAAGTCTAAACTTTAGAGTTTACATATAGACAAAATATCATTAGAAAATCCATATATCCTTTAATAGAAAACTTTATAAGAATAAAGACCATAAAACAATAATATCTTACAAAATAAAAATTATTACTTACCTAGGGTATCTGGAATAAAATAAAAAATGTTCATAATAATATTTTTTTTATCTATTAAGATTTTACAGGCTTAACCCTTTAACAATAGTTTATAGTACATATATAAAATACATAACAATACTTAATTAAAATATATATTAAGATTTATATACAACAATAATATTTAGTAATTTAAAAAGAGAAGAAGAAGTCCAAATTCGTAATGAACATTGTACTCCTAATTGGTTCATTTAGACTTGTAGCTATAGGTTTATACTGGTATTGCATACGAGGAATTTGTAGCTTTGAAATGATTAAAAATAAAATTGGAAAATACAGTGAAAACTCCTTATAACGAAATCGCACGGCCTGCCTGCCTGGAAAGTAACATTGGGGTACAAATAATATATTGTTAATATTGTTCTGATATAAGACCATGAATTAAACCAAAAATTTCAAACAAACTTTGAAATTTTATAATCAATGGCATACAGTTTTTTTTTAGGAATCCTGAGTAATTTTGGTACTTAAAAATCCACATCAACTATTTTAATTATATGTAATATGATATAAATATTGGAATTCTAAACTATATACACATGTAAGATTCATCTAATATATAGTATAAAATAAAATAAAAAACTTACCAAGGAATTCTAGAAATAAAATAACCGGAAGTGATTTTTAAATATAATTATAAAATATTGATAATGTGTTATGTTTAAAATGGAAAATCTCATTATTTGTTTGAAAAGTTTTTAATAAATTTACAACATTTCTAGTTGGGGACAATGAAATATCAAATAGGAAAAAAATATAATTGTAGCTACACAGAATAGCTGTTCTAATTACTACACTTATTTGAAACTTGTATTTTCTATGGTTTGTAATATTGATTAAAAAACAATTTTATAACCATAAAAACATTGATTGAGTAAATTTACCAAGGAAAATTCACACAAAAAAAATTTAAAGGTTAATGAAAAAATAACAAAAAAATATTTCATACTCGAATCTGCAAAATAAATTATAAAATATTAATTAATTAACTTATTATTTAAACATTTAACATTATTTAATCAAAGACTTAGGAAGAAACAAATACCGTAACATTAATATTTAATTGTTATAATATTGGCTTATTTTAAATTTAATCACCAATAATCATCACAGCATTATCATATGTTGATACAACATCAATAATGTTTATTTATATTGATTGTAAAATATACAATTGAATGATATGCACATGGACATGTAAGTCATTAGAGTATAAAGCATATTGTAGGCTTGGAACCAAAATATGCTATATAAAAAATTAAATTTTTTACGACAGGAATCAAACTTCTTACTACATTATTTTTTTATGTAAACTTTGACTCTCGATGACTGTCAAATTGTCAAATCTCTAATTTATTTAACAACATATAGAAAGAACGTTTCGATGTAACAGTAGTATTGATAACCAAAATGTATATAATAACACAAAATAATAAAATTATATAGTATATTATACAAACTTGAAAAGTATATTTAATACCCTGTGGTAGTTTGTGAGAAAAGAGTCTCATCTGAAAAAGAAACTATTTGACCACAAAATGTTTGGATAACAACACCACTAAGACTTCTGGTCTAAGATTTGCTGGGACTTTGTGTGGCAGTTACTAATGTGTGGTGCGGTCATGCATTGTTGGGTCAAGCTCCCGGATGTGTGTTCACCAGAGTGTTTAGCGACGAACCGTCATCCCACATACACAGATTTTCCTCAACTAACCGTAACCACATTCCAAAATCCAAAAATATGACCATAGGTACTTGTCAATACTTAGACAAGAACTATATAGTTAAACTATATATATGGTCTCCCTACTTAGCGGTATTTAAGTATAAATTGAAAAAATTCAGCAAACGATCTTACAGTTCCTCTCATTTAAATGTTTCATAGATAGATAGCCGCATTCGTCATACATACCTATTTTAATGCTTCTTAAGTGGGCCGGTGCTAGTTCAGCATCAGAAAATGTTATTTGTAAAAAACATTTAAAATTGTATTACTTTTGAAAACATAGTATAAAGTTTGAGATTCCAATATTGAAAAACGGAGTTCAATGCGGCCTGTAGAATATTACCTTCAATTAGTTAAAAAATGTTTTATCAAATTTAGTTGGTTCTACAGTGTATGATCATTATTGGTTTTATTATTGATTACTTGGTTCTACCAAGTTTTGTTTGAATGCTGGTTTCTTAGTAATCACAAAAAAGTATCTTTTAGTACGTGTAGGTATAATAGATACTGTTACAATATACGTAATATAAAAAGTGGATAGAAAAGTACTCGATTGAGCACCTTTTGGTTCCAAGCACATCCATGTTGTGAGTACAAATTTTAAATAAAATTATAAAACTATTAATTTAGTCAAACAAGATAATATTTACGTACTGAAATCTGCATCATTGAATTAATTATTATAATGATATTGTTAATAATATAATTACTAAAATATGATATCTTATAGGTTTTATTATGAATTATCATGATTTAAAAATATTCCCTAGGAAACTATTTTTATAATTTGGCAACTTATTTGTTTATGATTTTACTATACGATTTGATTTCTAAGCAATGGAAATATTTACAGTTACCAAGAATGGTCAATTTACTTAACTGGACAGTAAAATTCATTAATTTATGAGTAACTGCATAACGTCATGGAAAAAAAGTTAACTCGTTAAATTATAAAAGAGGTACTTCTATAAAAAAAGTAACTCATTATGTAACTTTGTTAAAAATAACTTAAAATTAACTTGTTAACTTGTTAATTCCTAGACTTGACAGTTACTGTAATAAAACTGATATATATTTATGACTAAAAAGTCACAAAAGACAACTATACATATTTCTATATTTTTCTATACTAATTTTTTTTTGTAACTTTTTTAAGTTTAAATTTGTATGAACTTCATAAAAATCACCAATATTTGACAAATATGTTATAAATCCAGTCAGAATGTAAACATATTATAAAAGAAATGTTCCATACAAAACAACATTAATAACCTATCTATTACATTTGAAAAAAAAATTAATACGTACCTAAAAATTTTGCTGTAAATGATAATGTTTAATCAATTAAATTATAGTCAAATAGATCATACTATTATGTGCATATTTAGGTATCATGATGTGAGTAAAAAATCTATATTTAGAGAAAAAAAAGTTGTTCAGATTGTTATAAAATATCTGAAAAATCAAAACTATATTAAGGCTGTTGAAAGTGGGTCGTTTTTGCGTAGTTTTTTCGTGCATTTAGACTAATAAGCAAAAGAAACATTCACCTAGTACCAAAAGTCTGATTTTAATTTTGAAAACATATTTGAATTCCTTATTCTCTTTTTTAGGTTATGTAGGAAATAGATTTTCGGTTTCTTTTTTAGTAACATTAAAGTTAAGTTGAATTTTGTAAAAAAAAAATAAAATTATATAATTAATTTGGTATTAAAGTAATTAAACAATTTAGGAAATAGAAAAACCATTTCCTTCATAACCTAGAAAATCGAATAAGGAAATCAAATATGTTTTCTAAATAAAAATTTGGTTTTTGGTACTGAGTGAATTTTTCTTTCGCTCTTTGTGAGTTTTATGTTGAAACTTTTTTGATCCCAAAATTTAGTGACGTGTGACTGCGTGTATGTACGTTACTGATTTCCAATAATTTTCGACGTATTTCATCTTTAATTACATAAAGTGTTCAGGGAACTCACTAATAATCAGTAAATACGAACACAATCACACATAATTCTAGTCGTTTATCAAAAATTGCCTATATATGACCCCTTAAAAATGTTTTGCTTTCATTAGCTTAAATTATAAATTTAGAACTTCTGTGAGTATCTTTCTAAAGAAAATACCTTATCATTATTCTATTTAAGTAGTTCTTCAGAATAATATTATTAGCAGGTTATTTGTCTACTTAAGGCTGTTGAAAGCGAACCATTCTTAAGTGATCACATAAAAAATATCATCGGTTCCAACTGTTTCTATACAAAGTTTACATTAAATTATCCATTGAAAATTAACTGCAAGGAATCTACTGATTTACCAAAGAATGCTCCTGCTTCACGATTCACGAGAATAATAAATTATAATAATACAAAGATATTTTCATTCAAATGAATAATTTAATTCATTTTTTGATTTTGAGAAATATGTATTGCAATGATTATAATAACTTGTTCGTTTATGCATTCACAACACAAAATTCACCGAATAGAGTTACTGTTAAACTCAATAATTGTGATTAGAGCATCGTCCATTCAAGTGATTAAACGGACCATGATAAACTTGCATAAACTCCACTGACTCGAACATTAGGTTGCTTGTATTATGATATTATTATTTAAAAGTGTTACAGCATTTAATTTGCAAATGGTGAATACTCCACGATCATAGTTGTTATCAAATAAAAGTTGAACTTGAAATTCGTGAAATACTATAGGGTCAAAAAAATTTAGTTTGAATAATAGTCAATTTCATCATTGGATAACCACTCTTCGTGTCCGCAAGATAATATAATTTTAGTATTGTATCCCTTGTATCTCTCAAATTTTCGATTTATAATAGCTATAAATTGAAAAAATTAAAATAATTATTTTAACACAATTAGTTATAATAAACAGGTTTCTATGGTTTATTTTGTATAAAAAAACGGTTACGTCTTTTTTTAATACCTTATGTAAAGAAGTTTTACTTCTATAATATACATTATAAATCGATTTAGAATATAATATCTTATATTATGCATTATTTAAATTAAAAAAATACGTGTAACATTTTAAATAACGACATATTACGTTAACAAAGAACAAATAACTAATATTTTAAATTTAAGATTTCTTAAATTCAAAGCTCAGCGGAAAAATTATACGGAGCTTCCACAAAACGTCGGTGTAGTCGATATATATTATTGGATGAATTCAGTGAATTGAGTAACTGGAAATTGACTCTATTTTTACTTCAGAGCAGAATAGCGTACCATTTTCCGAGTGTATTTTTTAAATCAGGTGCTACAAATTACAATTATAATTATTTCTAATATATAATATTTTACGCTCGACGACTATCTAAAACCGGAAAAAACGTAAAACTAAAACTGACCACGAGGTGTTATTTATTGAAATTATTAATGTTTTTGAACAAAGATTAATGCGGTGCTTAATTTGGTAAATTACCATGGTTATACTGTATATTTAAAAATTTGTTTAATAATATTTGTAATGAATTAACATTATTAAATATATTTTTATAAAGTAATATTAATAATGAATTCTTTTTTGATAAATAAAAAAAAAATATTGAAGGCTGTTGAAAGTGAACCATTTTTAAGGGTCATATTTAGTCAATTTTTGATAACTGTCTTGATTTATCTAATGAAAAACATGTATTAAGTTTTGAATTTTAGAGTTCACAATATTCTGGCATGACATAGCCTCACGTTGCTTATTCAACCATGACATAACCATTAAAAAATAGTTAGTTTTTGATTATTTTGATATAAATTTGTTCCAAAAGTTAGGTAAAACTAAAACTCATGATACTACAATAAACATTCGCGACGGACACTTTACAACTGAATAAAATGATCTAAATATCTATATCATATTATTATACTATAGTATATACTCTATATATAATCACGTAGATTCCCACCATACTATTTACATTTTCGTAGGTTAGGTTAGGTTAGCTTTATGTAGCTGTACTATCATGTCAGCTCTTTGCATTCGGCTAAAATCATGTCGGTTTCATACATTTTTCGGCTCTTTAGATTCGGCAAAAAAGTTATGAGCTAATTTGATTCGGCCCATTGCCCGCCTTTCGTATTGTGGTCTGCGATACATCTCAGTTCTTGTTGAGTTTAAACACTTGTTTGAAATGTAATTGTTTATCATTTGGAGTTTTAATGATCTTAATTGTGTTTCAAATTAAATAAGAACCTAAACCAGCTATAGGCACTGTTGGTTCTAACTTTGCAAATCTTGGCACAAAATGTGATATATTAACACAGTCAAATATTCAAGAGCAGTTTTTGTACAGACTTGAATTCAAAACTGAATAATATACGTTCACAATATTTTTGGATTTGCCATCTGATAATTTCAGGAGAAGGGAAAGTAAAAAAATAATAATACTCATAAAATAAACATACCAAAGCGGTCTGCAAAAATATACATAATATACCAAAGTTATTAATAATACAATTAGATACAATATTAAAATTATAGTAGTGTTTAACATGATCGACCCTTTTGGATCTCTCTACATGTTCCTAAGAAAAAAGTATGAAGAATTGTGTGAAAATAAAAAATACTGACTTCCTATATAATATTATAGTTACTATGTACATATTAATAATGATTATATAAATAATATTCTTATTATTTCATATGTTTCATATTTAAATTTTGGTTAATGCATTCCAGTTTAGGTTTTATTCGAATACATAAGTATAAAGAATAACAGTGATTGAAACTTTCACTTTGAACACTAAATCTTTGGAAAACAACTTCTCATAATTAATTAATTACTAAAATTACTAATTAAAAACTTAATGAACAACATGTACTCTAAGATCATGTCACTCTCTGATCTTCAATGCGATATTTATCTACAAATTTCCATTGGAGCTTATGGACAAAATAATTAATATTATACGTAATATTATAATCTTGATAATTAAATAATATAATATTTAAATAAAATAAAACAAAATAATACGTACTAATGTAAACTAGAAAAAATATAATAATTATGAATAAGTTACTGTGAATCATTAACATAAATAGGACTTATAATCATCATTGCTAATCTTTAAAGAGTTTTTTTTTTATATAAATTGAAAAAAAAAGAATACTTCAAATAAATACGAAATAAAGACCTACAATTGTATTGTCACAATTGGAAATTAAATAGTAAACAATATTGACAAAAGTACAACATGATAGTTTTCATTTAAATAGAATCCTATTATTGAATGATTTGGATGACAATTATTGTAAAAATAACAGTAATTGATATAATATTCTACTATTGGCAACATTTTACGTAATGCAGTAACAAACAGAAATATTACTTACAGGGTAAATTTTCTAAAAAGAATAAAAATAGAGTTATGTATGGTTAATTTTTATACTAGTCGAGTCGCGATAACTCGAAGTTGAAGGGGGATAAAAATACACTTCGAGATACGTATTATTCGAGATATATAACTCGAATTTATCAAAATTAAATCAAAACTTCGAGTTATGTAATGAAATATAATAAAATATAAAAATTATAAAAATGTATGATAAATATATGTAAATAAATGTTGTATAACATAACTAAAATAGATACAATGGTATTATAACTTATAAGTAGGTATATGTACATATGTATAATTTATTAGAAACAGTAGAAAAATAATTTGTAATTAATTTTTGGGTTTTCGGCTGTTTATTGACAAAATCTTCTAATTTTCCTATAGCTTCGAATATAGAAGTATCCACACCTGCGACGGATTCAATAAACTGCCGAACAGTGTGTAGTGATGATATTGCTTGGTTCGCCGTTATCATATCTAAAGTTCTTTCAGGCTCATCATTTTCATCATTTTCGGAATCACTGTTTGATATATTGATACCCATTATTTCGTTAATTTTCGTTTTTGAGACATGTTTAAAAACATACAAAAATACGCACAATCGACACGACACGATCGAATGATACTAACATTATTAACCATACATACATACTTACTGTTATTGTGAATGTGCTAATCAGTTTCTATATCTACTCATTTTATCTTAAAGTAGATAAAACAAAATATTACGAAATACCCAGATACCCATATATCACAGATATAAATAATATACTTCGACTAAGCTATTCATTACAATTTTATATTCGAGTTAACAAGACTTATAAATTATAATACATTGAGTGTTATGAGAATTTCTAGGGGAATAAAAAAAAAATCGAGTTGTCAAGTTTTTCGAGTTATCGAGGTTCGAGTTATCGCGACTCGACTGTATATTAACTGTCTTAAAAATTATAAAACTTATAAAAAATAAATTAAATACATTTAAGTTACTGTTATAATCAATAAAACGTTAGAAATAATATTATTTAGCTGTCAACATAATAATAATTTATCATGTAGATCATTTAATTGTTACCTACGTCCTAATGATCTATTTACAAATTAGTATTATAAATTATTACTTAATACCACATATTTAGTCACTCAATATGAAAAATTCTAACATTGTGAACATAAACATAATTTAATTTAAAACTATACCTAGATTTGAAACAAAATAATTCTTAAGTACCACGTTGACTACGCCGGATAGGAAACTTTGACTATTTTTTAGTTGCAATATAAACTTGTATTAAAAAAAAAAGTAAGTATTTTCGAAATTTTTAATAATTCTAGTAAGAATATCTTGTAAAGAACCTTCTTTTAGATTGTTGAGATTTAATGAGAAAAATATTACATAATATCATACTTATATAAAAAGTTTCAAATGTCTGTATATGCATACAAAAATCCGAAATATTTTAAAATTATGTAATAACTAGACATTTTTAATATAAGCATTTTGTTGAAAATACAAGTTCATGTAGATATATTTATGTAAAACTATTCGTTTTTTACTTATCTTGCATAAGGGTAAAACAAAAATCTTAACTTGCTCAATTTTATTGTTTTATATTTTTACCGATTATTTTGAAAAGTACTGGGCATGTAAATATGCGGAAATCTATAACAGTTTCAAAATTACTAGATCGTTAACTATGAAATACTCAGAAAATTAACTTAGATCAACAGAACATTAGAAAGTTAACTACTAGAGTAAATAATATGTATATAATTGTATTTACATATTATATAGTATACATATAGTTACCTAGTCAGTAATTTGAAGCACAGTACAAACTAAAAGTCACTGTACATTTAATTTTAATTTTTTAATCGATTTACTATAAGTGTAATCTGTCTTATAAAGACAACTCAAAATACAGTTTATAGTATAAACTGTAATAGAAATATTGAAAATTCTATTTAATAAACTAATTAGGTGATCAAACTTCATTATCATAAAGAAAAAATTAAATTACCAACTTACTATTTATTCCCAGTAATAATCTTGCTAAAAAATAAATATAATTGATTAATTACAATAATATATAAGTAGATATATTTATTTATCAACATAAATATTTTCATGAAATGTTGATAAAATAATATTTTAATACCTATGCAATTTAATTGTAAAAAATCTAAATGTTCCCATTTCATATAAATCATTTCAAAGCATTTTCTTAAAATTAAATTCAAGAGTCTGCAGATATTTATGATTGCTCTTTCATTGGATAAGTTTAAAATTTACGGAGTAATATGACATTTAATTTGGTGTATACATTACAGACTTTTATCCAGAGCACAATTCGGTGGCAGGAGGCAAAAACAAACATACGTATATTCAAATAATTACTTTTAAAATCTATTGATGTACTTGAAAAACTACCTGAAATTAATTAATATCAATATAATAATAGAATGATCATTTTTAAAATTATTCAATATTTTAATGTAAGATTTTAACCTTAATGATAAATGTAGACTTTTGGAAGTGAATAATTATAATTTTGAAAGAGTGGCAAACTTAAAATACTTAGGGTTAGACATCAATGAAAATGCAGCAAATAAATGTTACTTTGTACTAGAACCTCTTTTCAAGTCTAAGATGCTGTCATGGAGAACAAAAATAACGTTGTACAAAATTCTGGTGAGACTGGTTGTGCTGTATGCCTGTGGTGCATGGGCAACAATAACAATGGATGAAAATAGGCTAGCTACCTTAGAATGAAATATCCTTAAAAAGAAATTTGGGCAAAAAAAAAAAAGGTTTAGGGGACTTTGAAATAAGATCAAACCGAGATGTAAAAGAACTATATGGCGAAACAAATATAATTGGTATCCTTAAGAACAGTAGGTTGGAATGGGCAGGATAGGTATCGCGGTCCAAAGGTCCTATAGAGTTGGTCACAAGTTGGAAACCAGACAGAAGAAGGCTGAAAGGACGACCCAGACAGCTGTGGAAAGACATGGTTTCAAAAGATGCATCGAGCTTGAGGGTAAACGATGGAGAAGAACTAGCTCAAGATAGAGATAGATGGTGGCAAGTGATCGTTGCGGAAATTTACCTAAATGCTCTGTAAACGTCTAGAAAGAAGAAGAAGAAGAAGAATAAGAATAAGAAAGTTTTAAGCTTACCGTGTTATTTCAAGAATTTTGTATGGGCAGTGAGCGGATTGTTTGAGTGTTACGCTAATTCTTACGTGAATGTTGCGAGTGCGGGTGAATTCTATTTTAACTACGCTGTTCCAAACGTAGCAATAGTCAAGATGTTTTGTATTTCGCCTTGTCCGCGTAGAACAATAGCGTTAGGATTCATAAAGTAAGTATGACTTTACAGCTGATATAACTTGTCATCGTATGAATCATTTATTATTTGTGGTTTTCCATTTAAATAAACATTAATTAGATGAAATGATGATTTTTGTGCTTGACACGAAATATGCAACGTTTAAATCATATAATTGATTATAAAATGCTATAGATAGCCCACTGCTATAGGAAATATTATGCTGCACAGTAATTATTCCTGATAGAGGGCGCTAAAGAATTCAGTCGATAGTAAAATAAAATAATTACGACCGCAGTCGTGCGCAATCGCCAATCGCTGTCGTATGCCGTTCAGCGATCGCATTCACAGACCCTCACCTCGCCGAGACGTCTGCCAGACACCAAGAATCGTCGGATCGTGGCGCGCACAAAATTTGCTCACATAAAACATTTTTAACTGAAATTCGATTACTTATTTGTGTACTCTTAAAAATATTATTTTGTTTCACTGTATCTTGATTTTTTAAAATTATATTGTTGATTATACTCGTAGATACTGATATTTTGTACTAGGTAGTATAATATATGAGTAATTTACTCCAATCAGTTCTGGGGAGGGAGGTAACAACACACATACGTATTTTAAAATAAATACCTCCAATCCCCGATGTTGGACTTTTGTTTTCATCTGAAATAAATTTATTAATTTATACTTGTATTTTAATAAAATAATAGGTACCTACTTCACATCATTATTAAATGTGAGAATTTAGCGTAACTGTCCTCTAATGTAATTTTAAAGCATTAACCTAGATACCTAAAACGTATATTATAAATTCATTATAGCCACAGTTACTGTTATGTTGCATTTGATTAATATTTAACCATCATATGGAACATTATATGCTTTTTTATTGTACTCATATAAAGCAGTTTGAGATAAAATACACTCGCCGTTTGAATAAGATTGGATGTCAACAAACCATTATTTGCTGTAATTTTATGTTGATATTGTGGCACGATAAGGCAATTGTTTGGGCAGTGAAATCGTTTTTATTACTTCGAGGATTTATAAAAGAAGTATAACTATAATACAGCTGATAAAACTTGCCATAATATAAAACTTTTATTATTTATGGTTTTTTATGGTTGGTATGCTTTTTTATTGTACTCATATATATCGAAACATTGTAAAATGAAAATACTTTAAATTCACCTTAAAGATCATAAAAGTCAATGCTTGAAAATATAATTATGTCTAATATACTTCAATAAAGTATGTTATAAAATAAATTGTTTGTTCATTACTTACTACCAAATCCAGCAGTGTTTAGAATCACTATTGAATTTAAAAATAGTTCAAACAAAATTACAAAAACTAATCTTGAGTAGGTAATATAAAAAACTGATTAATTTTATGGTTCACTAATCTCAAATGAATAATGATCCAATCATGGACCACTGTATGTTACGTAACATTGCATACCTAGTACTTAAGATACTTTCCTAATAGCTTTAATATTTTTTAAATACTACTATTCGATATGTAAATGGAAATCAATGTCAATTAAAAATAGATTTCAGGAAATTGTTAATTTGGTTAATGGTCATTAATCTTAACCATAATTTGAGAATACAAAATATACATCAACCTTTTACCTTCTTTTAAATACTTAATCATTTTTTTCTTATTCAAGTTTATCCAGCCACTTTAAGACCATCTTGTTACACAATAATTTCTCTTACAATGCCAGTGTCTTCAAATTTGACAAACCTCCAAATAATTCCACTATCCCATTGTTTTGTCTTTCCACTTCATTTTAGATTTTACCAGGTGTCCTTTTCTTTCCACATTCTTCTCCACCTCAGTTCTTAGTAATGAGTTGCGATACTCATTGTATGTCTTGCCCAGTGGAATCTAGCATTATGTGAGTCTCTACAATGATATTTTTGTTGTAAATGAACTAGAACTTTACATGGTTCGATTTTTTGATAGACCGGACCGGACTGATACATTTTAACAAAGACCTGGACTGGACCCTACTCATAAAATAAAATTGAAGCTAGTTCAATTTATCTGACGACTAACACTCATAAAGACTTTACGTATGTTCAAAATATATAAAATCATATTTTTATAACTAACCACAATGTATAAATTTGGAAATAATACATTAAATACAATTCACGTACTTTTATTACCTCCAGTTTTTTTATAGTTCGATAAAGGGTGAATATTATGTTTACAATAAGATCATATAGAACTTGACAAGCTATTTTGGTGTCCCAAAACATTATAATCTAAGTTATAATAACATAATAATATGATGTTATTTATTTACCATGTAATATAAATTATATAAATAAATCGAAGTTTATAATGCAGATTACTAGACCGGACCATATAAAGACCTAGAACAGTTAATTATTTTTTTTTTTTTCGAAGGAATCGAAATGAACCGAACCACAATTAAATCACAGTACACAAATACCAAAAAAGACCGGACGGTGCAATGCTCTAATAGCTTCTAACCCTCTATTTTTTCTTCGTCATCTGATCACCTTTTATACATATTTTATTGGAAACATCTTCCGTAATATTTTTCTTTCTAGTATAAATAGTTTATTTTCATATTAAGATGTCCTCAGTGTGGATGTTTCAAACCCGTGCAATATATTTTGGTTTAAAATTTAAATATAACTATTCTAAGTTATTATTTGTTAACTAATTATTTAATTAAAAATATTACTTTTACAACTATCTAAAAAAAAAAAATCATTTTTTTTAGTCAATCATATCTATTTACTACAAATTACATAAATACTATTAAAAATATTTAACCATCTGTCTGAATTTTTTGAATACGGTGTCATTCAGTTTTTAAACAATTACGTATACTAATTTTGTTCCAAAACTATGTAGAAAAAAATAATTTTATTTCTTGATGATAATATTAGTTGACTGATGCTTGACAAAATCAAATATTCAGTATGACAAATTTATGTTATGAATTATGACATTTTTAATAACATAGTACTAAGGAGTAAGTTGATAGAACAAGTTTATACAAATTTAATGTTAGAACGTTTTGTTTTTCCAAAAAAAATCATCAATAATACACTTTTTTACTCCTGGTGTTGTATCTACTTTAGACCAAATATTATTACTAACTATAATATCATATTATAATAAATTAAAAGTAAGAAATGTCATAAGTTAAATTCAAATTAATTCTGAAGTGTTATATAAATCGTTTCTGATAAATATCGATAAAATAAGTTATAACAAACATAATCATTGTGTTTTAATAAATTAAGCCTTACTGGTTAATATATCTGAGTCTTCTGGTGTTAAAGCAGCTCCAGGTAAAACCTTCATTGAAATTACTATACACGTAAACGTTATAAAATATTGCTTAAAAAAAATCATTTTATTTAATATAAGAAAATAGTAAAAATTAATGTGAATATTGAACAATAAATGAAATAAAATGTTACTCTTCGATCTACTTTATAAGCGACCTGTTTCCATACTGATAGTATAACATACTACCTTAGCACAAAATAAATAATGTTCACAATGTGTTGTTTACTTAGTAACAACTTAATACCTATAGAATATAACAAGAAAATAATATTTTTATGTACTTTGCCGGTGAACGCCATATTTATTATTTTTTTTAGCACTTCAGTAAATCATGTGTTGGTATTTGATATTAAATCTACATATTATAATAGCTTGAGGTAGATATTTTTTTTTAAAAGATGGTAATCATAGTTCACGTTAATGTATTAAATATTAACATTTTTAGTAGGTGTGTAAAAATGGTAACATTTAACAAATTCGACAACTACCTACAATACAACTATAAAACTATATTATTGTCTATTCTTGGCTTTTGCTAAATGATAATTGTAGGTACTTAAAATATTATAGATAAAGTACAACAATATATTACTGAAATATAATATGCCTGTAAACTAGTCTGAACTAAAATGTAAATGTTTCTGAAATCTATGAGGTAATTTTATAAAGGTCCAAGGTTGCACCTAGCAACTGATGATTTATATAATTAGGTTAACCTCATATTATTAGGGATGAGAAGTTATAGGATTTGCATATTTTTTTCTGTATTTTCTATTTATAGCTAGGTGAGCTAAAAATCTGTTCTATAACCTAATGAACTGAAATTTGGTATTTAAATTTTGCATATTTTTGCATATATTGGTAGTGTTCTTAAAAGTTGCATAGGTATTCATGTTTTTTTCGTGCATAAAAATGCATATTTAGTAAAATTATGTGGATTTAATACAATTAACATGAAAAATGTATTGTTTTATGGAATTTTATATGTTTGTAGTCAATTATCAATAAAATAAAAATGCGGATAGCAAATTTGACAATTGTAGAATTGTAACATTTAATAGTATATAAAAGTAAATATAAGACTAGGATCGTATCTAATCGTTTATAGCTATATCAATATATACGAGTGTTTGACGTATTTACAAAAATACATTAGTATTTTTACTATTGTTTAACTATGTAACGGTACACCACCAACTAAAACAGTCCTTTTCAGGACTACACAATAACAACCAATCACAGCACGCCATATTAGAAATCACGGTAACCAGAGCTTTACTACTAAATATGAGTGATTTCAAAGTGGTTAACGACTTAACAAAATACATTAGAACTTAAGAACTTATAATATAATACAAAAAAAGGTACAGTACCAAGGAAAAAAATTATAAAACTACTAAAATAAAAATAAATAAAAATATATATCAAAATATAATATAAATCAAAAATAAATTGTTTGAAAAAATCACTTTTTGTGTGTAAAAATGTATATTACATTAATTCTTGGTACTGTACCTACAATTATTGTTATAGGTATATCATAATTTGTAAAATTCTAATAATTTAATATTTTAAATAGCAAGGATTCTAAAAAAAAAGATTTATAGGTATGAACCCAATTTTAGGTCTACCTTTGGTCTAAAATCTAAATAGATCATAGACAAGCCTAAGTCTTTTAAAACGGCGTTATAAAACTAGTTACCATATAATTATAATAAATTACATTTAACTGAAACGTTCAAAGAATGATTTAAGGATTCTACATTTTCACCTATGGATATTTGTATATAATCTATTATTTATATACACTTAGATACCTATTTTTGTATATTACTTTATAAATTTTCAATTACTAAATATTTAGTAGAATTTTCATGTCGATCGGACAATGTGGAAAAAATGAAAATACAGCGCCTCTTTGTCGTGTTAAATGTTTATTCTAATTATTTATTCAGGTGAAAAAAAAACAACAATAATGTGCCCGTATGGAGTTTACGACGAATAGCGTCGAATTATTATTTTCATATATGAATTGTTACTTAGTTGAAAAATTATTATAAACATTGATTATTATATTTTTCAAGATGGAATATTTTTTTATGTATTTTACATTGGAATATAAAATTATGATAACTAAATAAAATAATACGATTTTTGTACTTGAGTCTTAAAGTCCAAAATTTTACAAATTTTATAAAATTGAAAATTTACAAATTATTTAGTTAGAAAAATTGATTAAATGTAAAACTTTTAAAGCTAAGGATTGAAAATTTAAAACAACGATTCTCGTAAGTAGACTATTGCGTAACTAAAAAGTATAAACGCAGTTATTTTCAAAAAGACATTATAGTTCAAAGTTGGAAGAAATTATATATTAATATTATAACCAAGAATACTGAATTTAAATCTCTTTTGTTATTTGAAAATTATATTTTTGGATTCATGACAGTGACCCACTTATAGGAAAAAAACTATTTTTGTATTTAAAAAGTGTAACCTCGTGGTCGTTCTATCGCTAAGTCGATAACTTTACTCACAAATGTGACTATATAATTGCCTATCCTCTGTCTTTATTTTAAAAGCAGGTAACGGTTTTAAACTATTTGTGACTGTTGATAAGTTTTGGCCGATTCTGCATTGAGTAATAAAAGAATAAAAGACAAATACGACGATATCGTTGATTTTTTTTCAAATTTATTTAACACTGAATATTGAAGATTGGTAGACACTTTTAAAAATGTTGATTAACTTTATTTTTATTAAGTTAATGAATCACATTTAACAATAAGAATATAAGAATACTAAATACATGTATATCGATGCGCCAGTCGATCTGACCATACAGACATACAGTACTATTGAGATGCGTCACCAGCATTCCAACGGCCGACTTCTAATAAAGGTGCCTACCTATATTATATTATTATAGTATATTTTTCTTTATCTACATGACAGAAAATATAAGATAAAGTTTTGTTTATTAATTTAATCGAATTATTAATTACAGCATTTTGTTGTAATAGTAATACATACGATCATATCGTATAACATAATTACTAATTAGTACTAGTGGTATTATTTTAAAAATATGATGCACTCAAAGTTTGTATTCATTTGTGATGTCAGAAATAATACGTACCTACTTAAACGTGTGTTCCAAATCCTAATTCCCGTGTATAAAGTATCTTTGAGCCTGAATATGTTACCGGCATTATACTATTGAAAAACTACCACAGCGTGGTGCTGATTGGTAATTGGTTTAACATTGAAAATATTTATGTTATAATTTGTATTCATATCCTGTTTCGAGATCATCAGATAGGTAATAAAATGGTTGAGGATTTGTTTTTTTTTTTGGCCCTCGCGCGTTCGATACATGACCATCACTCCACTCTAACTTTTTTTTTTGGCGAGGTTGAGAATGAACTTCTGCACAATCGTTTATTGTTATCCACAAAACTGGTAACATGACAATTGACAACTATAGCATCCGCTGGATGCGCCCCCGCTACCAGTCGGGCTCTTCTTAGCGTAGTATGTATACGTACGGCAGGAAGCACGGATCGGGGAGCTTACAATCCAAAAATTAAAATACGCTGATGGCATCGTCTTCGTCGTCCTGACCTTCGCGATCCAGTGTTGCTCCAGTCGATCTAACCAACCCGTACTATTACCACTTTATATTTTCTGTTAGGGAAGTGAATCTGGGTTGTACTTTGGGTGGATCAAAATTCCAATAAATTTAAAAACCTTAAGGAAAAACAAATAATATATTAAAGAAAAAATGAGATTTTTACACAATTATAAAAGTTTTTTTTAAAATTTATAATTAGATTTCCATCTCATATATAAAAAAATAAGCATAACATTTCCCACCACATTTACGTACTTGTTTTGGAAACCTTTACGGAAAAACGTCACCTACCATGTTGGTATCGAGGGACATTTGTTAGGTTAAACGTACTATAGTTAGCAATCTAGTTTACCATCTATATATGGGATCTAGACAAATTTATCTAGATTAGCTCAACACTGCATATAATGGCCATCTTTGGTATAAGTAGTGGCGGCGTCGGTTGGCCATAATATATTATAATATATACGAGTTATAGCCACAACAACCGTTCACCGGATACCTAGACTCTAGAGTATAAAATATAATGGTCGCTGTAACTTCCTGCAGTGTAGTATATACAGTCGAGAATTAATATATACTGAATACGGAACGGAAGGAAATAAATTGAATAGACTACTTGCTAAAATGTGTCGCACCACCTATCGCTACTTTAGCCCAAGTGTATAATTTAACGAGGATTCTCGTACCAATCAGAATCTAAAAGATTTCACCTATAAAAGTATAAAACGAGTACAACAGTATATTATGCAAAGGCTATGTATAAATACTCGTCAAAATATTATAACACTATTTAACCTCTGCTTAAGTACAGTTGGTATATTTATAATAATAATAATAATAATAGCAATGGTGTTTGGAAAAATAAACGGCCCCGAAATCCAGCTATTATGGCGTACTAATTGAATAGACTAGTTGCTAAGATGTGTCGCAACACATATCGCTACTTTAGCCCAAGTGTATAATTTATGCACTAGATTATCAGTACTGCCAATGAAAAATCATTAACTTATTCATAATAACATAATATAATATATCTATACTAATATATAAAATTATAATTGGTTTTCTATGACCACGGTAACTGATAAAGTGATTAGACTACTGAACCGTTTTGACTGACATTGTTTATTCTTATACTTGACAATCTGCTGAAGGTTTTAGTACCTCTATGATAATAAAAAATAAGTATGAAGTTCTTAAAAAACATAGCTAATTTAAAATATAATTATATAAAATACTTAATCAACAACAGATTAATTAGCATATCTTTTGAATCTGTATTCATTTTTAATAAAAATATATTTATCATTAATCCCGCTAAAAACATTTAAATAGGTTTTCATTAACCGTCTGTTATATTTAATCTTTTGTAAAAGACTTATATTTACATTAATATTTGAGACAAAATAAAAATTCTACATATTGTTACAACCAATCACGGGCAAAGATGTGACGGGTCGACTAGTAGATAAATATAAATTGTAATGTTTTAAAATCAAATTTGTAATAATAAATAATAATATTTAATTAATTAATCAACATTTTTATTTTGTATAATTATGGTTCCAAATAAACTAGTAAGTAGAGCTAGGATTCTTGACACACGCAGCTGATCATCTATTAGCACTTTTTAGTTTAATTTATTTTTCATTATAACCTGCCTCGATTCGTATCCAATATATCTTAATTTGTGATTGTAGTATTACTGTTATTACTCATAACATCTCGAGACGATTAGTTTGTGCAGTGTGTGCGAAAATGGCACGTGTGTGAACAACGGCTAATACATAGTTCATAAACTATAAGGAATGAAATAATGAAATAAAGGTGGTAGAAATAAATAAAAAGCATATAAAAGGAACTAATTATTTATTAAATTCAAGAATTAAGGGGGGAAATAGTTAACCACTGTTCTGTACAGTAGTAGTAGGTATGTATATTTTATAATTAGAATATAATTCATATACATAGTATAATATAATATTGTATTATACAAATTAATTTATATTTATCTTAAAAGGATTAAACAAAACAATTAAACGTTACTCTAATCGTCACGCTTAATGTCAATCGGAGTGTAATCATTTCTTTTAAAATGTTCATTTCTGTCGATTGATGAACAGAAGGAACCGACCGAATCCGTTTTGCCTGCAAAATAAATTAGTACCTACCTATTAAATTTGTTAAATATGTAATTAGATTGCTATACCACACAAAAAGGTACAGAATTCACTTTGTATGCGTAATTAAAGAGCAGTTTTCAGCCCATAAACCGGGAAAACTGTATTCAACACAGAGCAATTTAATTGTTATTTTATAAAATAAAATATATTTTTAAAACTTTTCAAATTCCACCAATCTTATAAAAACAGAAAAGTGTTATCAACATACATTTAATAAACAAATAAAAAATATAAAATACATAACACATAAACAACCATCCCATGGGATAACCTGATAATGAAATTCTATAAAATAACCGTAGATACATGACTGTTTCACAGGATGAAAACATTTTCATTACACCTTTCGAAATGTTGTGACTCTCTTTAAGCTATTTATATTTTAAAGGCATAAGAAAATATCGAGTTTTATTAGCTTTTATTTAATTATTACCAATAAAAAATTTTTTTACTCTGTCAAAAAAATTGAAAATGTAATAAAACGTGCCTTCAAAGTGGTTGTTAGTGATGATTAAAAAAAAGTTTTGCTTGAATCTACAATAATTTTTTATGAACATCTATGGTTAAAATGTTGATTAAATTCGTCAAAATCACAAAAATTGGCAACATAATTTCTAGTTAGAAATTCATAATTATTTTTAATATATCTTAGATTTGAGATTTGTATACAAAATGAAATTCCCTTAAGTTTTCCTAACAAAAGAAAAAATTGACTTGAAAATAAAATTAATTTTTTTACGAGGGAATTTGAAATTGCTTGAGTCTAAATTATATTATATTTCAAAATCAATGACATTCTCAAATGAAATTAAAAAATAGTAAAAAATGAATTTAATCTATTGTAGTAATCATTTCCTGGATCCACTGCCTTAGTCAGTCCTTACTTAAGCCATGGCCGAAACAATTTTCCCACATAATTGTTTGTATTTCTTATCGTGTATACAATATAAACTGGATTACAGGAAATTTAACATTATTAAAACATCATTGTATTTAATTACCATTCACGCTCTGTTAAAATCTATATAGTTTCTATATTGTTTTGTTATGTAATTTTATATGTTTATAATCAACTTTAAAACATAGTTATTATACAAACCTTCTTTATTATTTCCAGTTGTTCCATTATAGCTTTTGTCTGTTGAAATAAATTACTTTTTGAGACTTTTCTATTGATTTTTGTATAACTATATCATATTATTAAATAAATCTGTTGATCAAAATGTTAATTTTGATAGATTCAACAAATTGCGCATCAGGTAAAAATTATATGTATAGTAAAAATAATTATGTAGGTAGCGACGATGTGAAGCTGTGAACGTCACACGTTATTCGTTTCTTCGTTTGTCGATGTGTTGATAACTCTCGTGAATATTTATTTTATGAATTTCAAAAATTAAAAAATAATTATCCATTTCATCAGATTCCATAATTAATACCAGCTAGAGCATCAAAACCAATGTGGAGTGATAGACTCGAGAAGTCCAGACATAGGTACCTACCTGCCAGAAACAGTTGTTTTAACTGTCAAATTAAAAAAAATATTGAACGACCATTTTCATTTTCCGTGTATAAAGTTTTGAATATTAAAGTTCATAATATTATGGACTAACATAGAGTCAAAACTTGACAAATCAAGTCATTGCTATATACTATGAGTGAAGATAATTATTTCAATTAATATAATATAGGTTATAACTTATAAGATATAAAATAATCGTATTAAAGTATAAAATATACTAAAATATACTAGGTTTATCCAAAATATTATGTGATTGTATTTATAACCTCTCTAGAAAATAAATTGGTCAAAGGTAAACAATTAATTCAAAGTACATACCTACCATATTTAAAGAAATACGATGTTAATTAAAAAGAACGAATCAAATATCCATAATAATTAATATAATCATACAAAAACACTATACTATGATACATTTTGGTCCCTGTTGATTTTAAACATATGTTTTAAAATTTTTATTACACAACATTTAGAGTTATAATGATCTAAACTGTTTTTCGAAAATCAAAATTAAAATTAACTTAAGCCTGTTACATGCACTGTTTGTTCTGATTTCGCCGATCTTGGCACAAGGCAGTGTGGTTTATCAACACATTCAACTATTCCAATAAAGTTTTCTAAACGGACATCACTTCGAAACTGGAAATACGTTTTGTGAAATACAACAACTTTTTTGAAAGTAATAAACTTACATTACACATAAAATAAACTTACATAAAGTAATGCCTGAAAAAAAATATGGAATATACCAAAATTGTTATTAATACAAATGGATATAATTAAAATGTATATAATTAAAATATCTTTATGTCATTTTAAATAATATGTTTATATAATTATAATGGTGTTGAATTTAATGGACCACTTTGATTTTATCTAAAAATGACGTATGAATTCTAAAAAATCGATTAATAGGGATAGTTTAATAATTTAACACTAAATATCATATGCTCATAAAAATTAATATTCGGTTGCAGTAAACTTTTTTTATTTGTTATTGCGGTTGAAATCTTCTATTAAAATTTTTAATCTTATAGTTATGAATAAAAAACTTTTATGAATTTCTAACAGAAAAATAATTTACAAAGTAAATTAAAAATAATTCCTCATGGCTATAAATAACTCAAAAATACCAAAATAATTTGAACATTTTATCATGTATGAAAAATTATATTTTAAACATTTGGCGAAAATGTCGAGTATCTAGGGTTTTTCGTTATTGAGTTACAACAAATTATCAAAAATCGATTGATGAAAATTCAATATTGTCAAATTTTAAATTCTAAAGCTCATAAAAAATTAACTTTACTTTCTTGTAAACTTTTTTTTTTGTTAAATGTAGGAAAACTCACGATCAGTCACGCTCTTTTTGGAATCAATTATAACAAAATATATTACATTGTTTATAATAAATTTTAAAACACATTGACTATACATACCGGCTTGTAAAAATGAAAGGTATGATTCTACCAACTCTGTAAAGAAATGCAATTTTAAACTCAGTTACCTAAGTTAAGTTATAAATCTATATTTGTAATTCAATTAAAAACCAAAAATTAGGTATTTTGAAAACTTCAATTATGTTAGAAATTAAGTTAACAATTACATCAAACTAAATTCAATTAATAAGCTTAGTAATTAAAATACAAAATTCCTAGACTAGTGAAAAGTAGAGAATAAAACTTGAAAATAAGACCCGACAAAACAATTTCAAAAAAATTAGCACCAAGTACTGGAACAATAAAATTAAAGAAATACCCATCAATGTTTAAAAATATACAGTTGATATTGTATCTTCGGTAAATCTGCTTAACACATCTCAAATTGTTTTACAACAATTAAGAAACTATTCATTTTTAAATTTGATATTTTGATCCGTAAGTCGTAACTAAGCATATAACAACATACATTTATAAATTATATTATAGTATCTCAGTGGTTTCAAACTTAAATCACGTACGGGTCATAACAATAATTTGTTCTATTGATTATAATTTTTATAATATAATTTTATTAAACTAGGTATCTGGTACATATTGTATTCTTTACGTCTTTCGTTGGTAGACCATGTATTTGTAAATATGAATCAGTTTAAGGTTAGCAAGGTACATGATCCAGTATTTCCTGAATATCGATACTGCCGTTTATTGGCTATTGATTATCTTTGAATTCAAAATTTAACTCAATTCATTCCACGCATTCATATTTTCTCAACTAGATGTTAATTTAGCTACATCTGCTTTGTATGATGTGTTACACTATTCTGATTTAAGATGGGTTCCATCCAGTGTTCGGATTAGATAAGTTTATTTTTATCTAGATAAAGATAAAGATAATGCAACTCAAATGTATCTAGATAGAGATAAAATATAAATACTTTTTTATCTAGATAAAAAAAAAGATACAATTTTTTCTCAAATGTTTTTAAAATAATCTGACCAAACAATATAGTTTTTATTTTACTATTTCGTTTACTTTTGCCATACAGTCAACAGCGTTATACTTAGCTATATTATAATATAATATATTATACTGTAATATAATAATATTATAGTATGATATAGCCTAACACAGATTAAATGTTTCATGTATTTTTTTATTATATTTATGTGAAAATTATTATTATTTGTGAATGAAATAACAAATGCAGAACATTATGCCTAACCTGTACATATACATAATGAATGCTTATTCATTAAGCAAGTATCACATTTTTTGAATTAAATATTAATATTATTATTGTTATTAATAAAAATAATAAAAATTTTCATTTAGCATTTTAATTGTAGGTAATTATATGAATAGTCCGTGATAGTCGATAAACATTAGACGATCATAGTCGATAGTCCACACTCAACAGGGCACAGACCATAATAAACTAATAACTGCAAACATCCATTCCCAGAATAGTACATTGCCGGCTACGGGCTATTAATAATTAATAACACAATCGTTAGGTACTTCATATTTGTACTACTATTTAAACATTTCATTATTTATAAACTATAAACTTGGTTTGAGAATCTGAATAAAAATTAAAAAAATGCGTTTGTACAATTTTGCGATTTTTATCAATAAAAAATCTATCTAGATTTATCTAGATTTCATTTAGATTAGTAAAATAAATATCTAAGATAGCTTGTAACTATTTATCTAGATAAGATAAAAGATGAACAAAAATATATCTAGATATTCATCTAAATAAATTTATCTAGATAAGTCCGAACACTGGGTTCCATCTCTTAACTTAGTTTAACATTTCTAGTTTTTCTACACGGTTTTCGGAAGATTTAATTTACACGGAATTCCCAATTGTATACATTTTGAAGTGAGTTTTTAAATTTAAATATTTTATATACCTACTTATAGTTTCCCATTCAATTTTTAACTCAATTTTCCGCTTGATCCGTAAATTTTCTCTGTTACGTGCAATATTTAAGTTCATTTCAAAACAATGTTTAGAAGATAATTATATCGAACATATTGTTCAAATCTTTGTTCTGATCCAGAAAGTTTTTGAAATTTGTCGGAAGAATAAGTTACTATATCTCTGGAATAGTTAATATATGATTGGGGTCAGCACCAACGACAGAGTGGCTTCTGATATATTTTCAAAACATTTTAGTTCTGTATATACTATTCCCGGATCTAAGAATAATCTAAGATATTTAATAATTTAGAATATTTAACGTGTGCAACACAAGTTTCTTAAACTTTTAGCTTACAAATAAAAATTATTATCCACCCTACGGCTATTCTTTAGTTATGCACAGTCTTATACTGAATGCGTTAGCTGCTGACAGAATTCTTGAAACTAATTAAAGTTTTCTGAACCACGTTTTTGATGGTATCATTGGTTTTTCTGTATCATTAAAACAAATTAACAAAAATCCAACCTTTCGTGTATTTGTTTTCTATCGCTTTAGTCAACACCGTTTATTCAAATAACATCCATAAAATGATGAAAATTAGGATCCATCAACTCTATTAGGTAGTTAACTGTAATCTTTTGTACGTGTTATGTATTTTGTTTGTATTTAATATCATGTATTAATTTAGATATGTATCCCGTGTTGTTATAAAATAACCAAATAAATATTGATTTTTTCTTGTTCAATAGTTATTTATATTTATTTTATAAATTTTATAAATTTTTAAAGAATTATATTTTTCTTTGGGGCCACATTCAAAGGGTTCGACTGTACTCGCTGTTCCGAAACGGAGTTTTTCATGATAAAATGATATAATTACAGTGCATTTTTCCTATCTTAAAATCCATTATATGTAATATATTATACATATTTTAGCTGCTCGATTCGATTCGCATAAGAATGCGATATGTCTTCCCCACTCTTATTTGAGTATAATTCCGAGAAATGAAAGGTTGTGGTGCGCTGATTAAAGTGTATCTTTAACTCATGCCAATCACTTAGTGTTTTGAATTTTACAGCTTGACGAGCCTTATCAGTTAATTTTACTTGAATTTCTTTCAGTAGGCTCTATATAATGTATTCTTGTGCACAAGCCATCGCGAACTCACATTTTTTTAGGAAGATTTCAATGTCTTCTTGCATATGTCTATAAAATAACGGTGGTAATAAATTCCACACTATTTCTAACCCGATGCACCGTCTCCCTGATTCTTGGTTAAAATTTCCCTTTGGATATAGACCTTCAATGGAGTTCCAAACCACTTGAGGAATAGAATATTCATTCGACTTTTCTGATGGTCCGTTAGAATTATATCCAAGTGCGAGAATGGTATTCGCATTAGAGGATCCTGGACATTGTACTGATATGACGTGATCTTCCTCGACTATGGATGAACCGTTTTGTACTGAATAACCTACCTGATACATTTCACTCAGTATGTCATTTTTCATTACGTTAGTTTGGTGTAATATATTACGATTGAGTTGATTTTCAGTTACCCTCAAAACGGTATCTACCTCTCCCAAAATCACGGAAACGATCTGTATCAACCTGGTATTATGTTCTATTAGTACACCAGTTCTAACAAAGATGGTATCAACAAAGGACCTATTCTGCATGATACAATTGGACGAAATAAGTTATTTTAGACTCTCCATTCACAAAAATTAAAAATGTTCATGTCGTTCAATATTAAGTTAATGATAGAATAATATAACTTTATAAAATTTAAATACATAATATTATATATTTTTATAACTCAAAATTTTAGAATACAAACATTATTGCTTGTATGTAGTATTCTTTATACGAATCAAAATATCAGATAATAAAATTAGATTAATTTTTAGTTTTAGTTTTATTTTAAAGTCAGTATTAATTTTTATGACTATTGAGGCGATCAAAATCATACTCCAATGATTTTTAAAAGCATATATTTTTATAATTTTGTAACGTTTAAAATGCAAATAAAAATATTTTACATACTGATTGAAATTCCGTCTAAATAATAATAATTATAATTATAATTATAATAATAATAATAACAATAATAATAATTGGTAATTAATTTGATATTATGGATCCTATTCTTAATTACCTTCATTTTGGTATTTAAAGTATTAATATTAAACAAAAAAAGAACACAGATAAATGTTTAATCGAAAAACATTAAACAATTTATTTAGGATGACTTAAAATTTACACTTTTACATAATGTGATATATTATTTATGTTATAAGGTTATGTGACCTGAACGCTTACACTACGTGTTGACTATCTGTCGAGAATGTTCTTGTTGATTTCATGGCCACTACATTAATCCTTTTCAGTACACGTAATGTTTACAATTAATGATTAAATTACGTGACGTGGTTACTAGTTAAATGTTTACTAAAGTGTACATTTGGCCTGATTTCTCGTCTTTGTTTGACATTCTTAATCTGATTCGGGTAGCTTGGTAGCTAACCTAACCTGGGGTTGAAACATGTTTAGATGGCCAAGATGGGTACCATGTTTTCTTTGTAAGCGGGTTTGAGTTGTCAATAAAATCTACAAGTAGTTGATCTGTTTCATTAAAAAATTGACCCGGTAGTTAAGTATTTGGACTTATTATATTAATTCGGCAGTAGATGCTTTTTAGTCTTCTTTGAGGCCCAATAAAATAAGTGATAGTTCTTCAAATCGATGAGTGCTATATTTGCCTTTGATAGCGGGTTCTAGAGGTTTATGTGCTCTTTCTATGATACCGTTGACTTTTGCTTGCTATGGCCTATGATGAACGTATATTGT
Organism: Nasonovia ribisnigri; assembly: GCA_027563435.1. Classification (NCBI taxonomy): domain Eukaryota; kingdom Metazoa; phylum Arthropoda; class Insecta; order Hemiptera; family Aphididae; genus Nasonovia; species Nasonovia ribisnigri. Next base: position 30,504 of record JANEHU010004659.1, on the reverse strand, counting down.
TTGGAAACCAAATATTTTTGATAACTGTATTGGTTTTTGATCCTACGATTATTCTATTACTGCCATCTGTAGTTTGCTGACTCGTAAATTGACTGACTCTCACGTGGGTCTTAGGTATTATCTTAGGTAAATATCTGATTTTTTGGTATGTTTAACATTCTTGAGATGAGTCAGGTAGCTTGGTTGGGGTTGAAACATATTTAGATGGGTACCATGTTTTCTTTGTAAGCGGGTTTGAGTTGTCAACAAAGTTTACTACTATCTAACTCGTTTTTTAAGTGTCGTTGATTTTAAAATGGTTGATCGTTGATCTTGGGTGTTCTATTAATTTAAGAAGTACTTTGTATGTATATATTAGTTTTGGGTCTTACAGCATCGATTCCTTGGTATACGTGAGTACCTACTTATTATTTCTAAGTCCGTTGGTATGTAGGTGCGTTTTGATGATGGTGAATGGTGATAAACAACTGATGCTAATATGGACTTTTGAAATTTAAGTTGTTTTTAGAAATCTAATGGTTCTACAGGTAGTTGATCTGTTTCATTAAAAAATTGACCCGGTAGTTAAGTATTTGGACGTATTATATTAATTCGGCAGTAGATGCTTTTTAGTCTTCTTTGAGGCCCAATAAAATAAGTGATAGTTCTTCAAATCGATGAGTGCTATATTTGCCTTTGATAGCGGGTTCTAGAGGTTTATGTGCTCTTTCTATGATACCGTTGACTTTTGCTTGCTATGGCCTATGATGAACGTATATTGTTTGGAAACCAAATATTTTTGATAACTGTATAGGTTTTTGACCCCACGATTTATCTATTACTGGCATCTGTAGTTTGCTGACTCCTAAATTGACTGACTCTCACGTGGGTCTTAGGTATGTTGAATTTTCTAGTAAATATATATATGTATAGAATATTTCTTTTGATTATGATTTTCAAATAAAGTACGGGTGTCATTTTTCTTGTTTTTGGGAGTAACACAATCCGTTGTAGGTAGTTGATGATGCGCAAGCTACAGCATAAAACGTCTATATAAGTTAATTTTATTGAGTAATCAGAACACATTATTTATTTAGTTAAGTATTGGCATTTTACATATACCATTTACTTTTTGCGCTTCTAGTTTTCTATTTTTTAGTGAATTTTCTTAGGTCATTTATATGATTTAGTATATTTTTACGCCTTATCACAAAATGAATAGTGGAAGTACCATAGTGGTCTATTAAAACTATATCGTGATTTTGAACGTACCAAAGAGTGTCTGTGATTAACTTTTTGTTATTGTTGTATTTGTAGTTGAATCAATCTGTTGTTGAAGGTCATCTATTTCGTTTTCTGTATTATTAGGTATGTATTGTTCTTAGATTAGAAAAGACACACCTAACGCTGATTTCGTCACCTATTTTCATCTCGTCGATGTCACTACTTTAGCGTTTCGAGTTTAATATTATATAAAAATCATTGATAAATATTAAAACAAGAAGTTAGACAACTTATATAGAAAAATTGGTTTCTAGAACCCTTTCGCTCCCAATGCACATTACAATGTGCGCTGAATATAGTTGTGATTTATTTGTTCTGTGCGCATTTAATATTTATGATAATAGTATAGATTGATAAGAAAACATATGTTTAATATTAAAACAAAACATTTTAAGCCGTTCAAATTTGATAAAACTATTTTTTTTATTATTTTGTTAAGAAAAATCTGTGTATGACAAAAATTGATAATTTTTTTAAGTTTTTTGATTATCTAATCTCTTTGGCTAACCGCTAAAATGTTTACACTTATTATTCATATCAAACAGTTGATAAAGAATAATATTTTTTAAACCATTGTCTATTGTTACATACCAGGAACCGTTAAAATTGCGGGAAACAAGTGTACATTATAATGTGCATTGGTTAACAACAGATATTTTATTATGATAATAAACATAATATTATTTATATGTTATCACTAACACAATTAAAAAAGCTAATTTGTTTTTAATTTCGTAAATTATTTTTTTACTAAATTAAAATGGCCAAAAGGGCTATATTATTTGATGAAGAATTGCTCGCAATTCTTAACCACGATGTAGAGAAGAGAAGGTGATAACACTCGGCTTGATCGGGAGAAAAAAAGTGGCTTATTTTTCGACGGCAATTTTGTAGTTTAAATAAAATCCACCGTGAGCACCACAAGCTTCGAAGGCCGGTTGTTATTCAATAATAGCATTATAACCACTATGTAATTATGCATTATTTTCATTTTAAATCGTAATTTATAAATAAATTAATATTTTATTTAAGATGAAAAATACCTGTGTGTGCCTATGCATAATATAATATAATATATTTGTTTTTAATTTAAATTTTATATGTTTAATTTGTCTCAATTGTGTACAATGCTCATGTGTATAAAACATTTTTAAGTAAATGTTTATTTTCCATATAGTTATGAGTCTTGTGACTATATATTATATCCTGATTTGGGTAGTATTTTTAATTTTTTTTTAAATTATACAAATTTCAATAATAAACTAGATTTATTATCAACATAAAAAAATGTGTTGTTTAATTAAAATTATAATTATATCACAATCAGTTGATGGAAATATGAAACTTAGCTTAAATATGTTATAGGAATATTATAATAAAGAAAAATTAGTATAATATTATAAATTTTTATAACAATTTAAAATTGAATTAACATGTACATAATAGTTATTATTATGTATAATAACTATAATTAATAATATAATATTATTAATAATTTTTATTTTAAATTATAATACTTATTTAAAATATTAATATCAGTATCTTGAAAATAACTTAAAATTATTGCATGTACAAATAATTTATCATAGTATAAACAAAATTATTAGTACCATATAATAATATATTACTGTGGAACTATTAAGTAATTATCTACTTTAAATTTAAAAATTTTCATAAATTTTGTTTAGTCTATTGTGGTCTTATACCTTTGGTTGCTCGAAATAATGTGATATTCTTTCCTTCACTAGCATATCCCGTCTTACAAGCCTGGCACAAAACATTTATTTGGCATTTTATAAATTAATTTACTATTAAACTTTTGAAAATATAGGAAAGCCTATTGAGTCTGCCAGTAGTAAGTAACTAATGTTTTAATGGGCAGTCAGAGTTCTTACAATAATTCTATTAAATTTGGAACAATATTATGGGAAGGGATTTTTATTTTAAATACTGTTTGTTATGACTGGAAGTCTACCTCTATATATTTATTTTATTGAATTCGTGCCTATATATAATATTTTTATTTATTTCAACTTGCATGTATGATATAATTATACTTCGTATGAATTATGAAATTTGATCAATAATACCATATTATATAGTTCATTTTCAATACATCTTAATAGGAAATAATTAATGTAACCGGCCTTCGAATACTGTGGCGGTGCCCGGTGGTATTCATGTTAACTAAAATAGTGCCGTCGAAAAATAAGCCACTTTTTTCACGGAGTGTTATCACCTTCTCTTCTCTACATCGTGTTCTTAACGATGGACGAGATTCTGATCTGTCATCGTTATCAAGTGGCAGCTGTACTGAGGAACGTTTTCCAGAAAACGAATTGCAGCAATTGCTCAATGAGGTAGGTAATGAGGACTTTATGGATTTGATGAACGATGTTGGTGCTGATGACGATGAAGAAGAAGTGAATGCCATTGATGTAAACACATTAAATGATGCTGATAATGGTCCTATTGATATGACTTTACAAAATATTCATCCATCTGTTAACGAAGTAAGACGTCAAAATAGTGAAAGTTCAATAAACTGGATGTCTTACAAGGCAATTGGAAAAAGAGACATTAAATGGTCTCAGTTACCTTTTTCTCAGCCAGCGTTATCCTTAGAACCTGTAGAACTTCCAAATTATCCTAAAAAAATTCTAACTCCGCTGGACTATTTTTCTAAGTATTTTTCTGAAAATGATTTTGCAAGTATGTCAAAATTTACTAACATATATGCGGAACAAAAATTGTCTACGAATTTCAAAACATGTTCTGCGTCAGAAATAAAAATTTTAGTAGCGATTCATATGATGTTTGGAGTACTAAAATATCCTCGAACTAGCATGTATTGGCAAGAAAAGTATAGGGTTAACGTTGTTGCAGATAATATGACTCGCAATCGTTTTTATGAACTTAGAAGTATGTTTCACGTCATGAACAATTTAGATATACCCCCTAACAACAGTGATAAATTTATTAAAGTTCGTCCATTATACAATATTTTTTTGAGACGTTGTTCTGAGTTACCAGTTGAACAGTATTTATGTGTTGACGAACAAATTGTGCCATATAAAGGTAAACTAGCAATTAAGCAGTACATAAAAGGGAAACCTACACCTTGGGGCATAAAAAATTTTCTTTTGTGTGGGGCATCTGGCATAGTGTATAATCTATATTTATATCAAGGTTCTACCCCAGATATACATCTCGATGCCCTAAAAATATTTGGCCTTGGTGGTTCGGTCGTGTTGAAATTGGTCGAAAATTTAAAACAGAACACACATTTTTTATTTTTTGATAATTTTTTTTCCAATTATAATCTGTTTGGCTGCTTACTACAAAACAAAATATTTGCGGCTGGGACAATAAGAGTGAACCGTTTTGCAAACCCACCTTTTATCTCGGATAAACAGTTATCAAAAATGGCAAGAGGTACTTCATTTGAGGTTACCTCAAACAACAAAATAGGTGTATTGAAGTGGTATGACAATAAAGCAGTTAACATGGCCTCTAATTTTATATTATCTGGGGAACCTAAATTTGTCAAGAGGTATGATCGTAAACTAAAAAGTATAGTCGAGATTGAACAACCCGAAGTTATTCAGCTGTATAACACAAATATGGGAGGTGTTGATAAACACGACCAGATGGTTAGTTATTACCGGACTTTTTTGAAATCGAAAAAATGGACTCTCAGGGAATTGTTCCACGTATTTGACATGACAGTCGTAAATTGTTGTTTGGAGTATAAGCAAGATGCGGCCAACTTGGATTTAAAAGAAAAAGATACTATGGATTTACTCGCATTTAAACAGCGTTTGGCGGAAAGTCTTATGATGGTTGGTATGCCATTTTCCCCGGCAAGGAAAAGAGGACGACCTTCACGGTCTTCCGAACAATCTTTTGAAGAACTGCCAGAACAACCTCGTCGTAAAAACAGACCAGTAGACCAGACTCCTTTAGAAGAAGTAACACAAGACGGGTTTCATCATTTCCCTATGTACGACGAACGCAAAGAAGCCATCAGGTGTAAACGGATGAACTGCAGAGGAAGAACTCATGTCCAGTGTACAAAATGTCGCGTCCATCTTTGTTTTACCAAAAAAACAAATTGCTTTTTCGACTTTCATCAATAACATTGTTTTTTTTTTTTAAATGTATTATTAATTTTTGAAGTTTGAAATTATTTTATGAAGTAAGTTAAATATAAATGTTTAAAAGGTTAAATATTTTTAAGTTTTGTCATTTTTGGTTATGTTATTAAAGGTAATAAAAAGTTATTTTTAAAGTTTTCAAATGTTGTTAATAATATTTTGTTGTCATTCATATCAAAACTATTTTAAAATGTGCAGTTTCCAATGCACATTACAATGTACTGATTTTTATCCAATAGGGACCCATTGCACATTATAATGTGCAAAATAGATATGTTACTTTTTCCCAGTGCACATCGTAATGTGCATTCAAATATCGTCGGACCAGATTGTCTTAGAACATTAAAATTTGGTAGGTAGATCATTTTAGTTATAAAATAAATGAAAATTTAAGAAAAATATTTTTTTTTTTATTTATTTATTTTTTTTTTTTGTAGTGTGCATTTATTTAGTGTTGTCTATCCGTTGTGAATGTTTTCAATGATATCATAGTCACAACATATGGTTTAAAATGTTAATTGATTGATTTTTATAGTTTAAGAACCCTGTAGAGGGAACATTATATGGAAGATAGGTCCATTTTGCCAATGATAGAATTAGACAATAGTCATCTAAATAATGGATTACAAGCACTGACTGAGCGTATTCATACCTATAATAGTAGGTACTATAATTACCTTAGTAAGTTTGAGGATTCGTTTTACATTAGTTATGATAAAATTATAAAATATAACTAATTTAAAAAAAATACAATATAAACGTACATTTTTGCTCTAGAAAAAAAATAACAAACATTCTATTTAATTAATAATATTAAACTTGTAAATTCACAATCTAAGAACAATATGGATGATCTAATCATTGTTATTCTACAAAATATATCATTACAAAGAATTTCACAATGATCTACCGATGAAAGGTAAGCTTAAGGGTGTGCATGAATTTATTTTTAAATATTGTTTTTATTTAAGTTTAATATTTTTCATAAATTATTGCAGTAATTAAAAAAAAAACAAAACACAAAATACATAGGTACCTAGCTATTAATATTATATTTTCACTATCCATCTCAATATACAGGTGGATATAGAATTGTTGGATGAAATGACAAATAATGGATATTATTTTGTAGTATAAATATCGAAATCAAGACATAAATAATATATAAAAATATAATGTAAATATAATTATGTATAACAAAGGTATCTACAAAAAAAAAACTGTAACGAATGGCCTATGATGCCGGGTTCTAAAAAAATAGATTAATAAAAAAAAAGAAATTGAAAACCTCGAAATGTTAAAAGAAAAAACATATCCAATATAAGTACGCTTTACATAAAATGTAATATAATATAACGAATAAAGGAACCCGGGAAGGCTGCTGACTGTTCACAGCCTATAGGTAGTGTGCAATTAGCTTAAGTCTAAAACGTGTCATAACCTATTATTAGTTTTGTTAAAACAAGATGTGCAATCACTAATCAGCCAAAAAAATTAATGGATTTTTTTATAAATATATACCATGCGTAAATGACTTCTAAATGCTTTATCTAGATTACCAATAATGAGCAAAAGTTAAACTCCACTACCGATATTCTAATTAAGAAGCAATTTATACTTGCAAAAATAATTTTAAATAATATGTATTTTGGAACGTGGTAAGCTCATCAGTTAAATATAAATTAATTTATAGTGGTATTCTAATGTCATATTATAATTATGTGTCCAACACATTGGAAAGTTATAATTAAGTATAAACTTTAGAGTTTACATATAGACAAAATATCATTAGAAAATCCATATATTCTTTAATAGAAAACTTTATAAGAATAAAGACCATAAAACAATAATATCTTACAAAATAAAAATTATTACTTACCTAGGGTCTCTGGAATAAAATAAAAATATTCATAATAATATTTTTTTTTATCTATTAAGATTTTACAGGCTTAGCCCTTTAACAATAGTGTATAGTACATATATAACATACATAACAATACTTAATTAAAAATATATTAAGATTTATATACAACAATTATATTTAGTAATTTAAAAAGAGAAGAAGAAGTCCATATTGGTAATGAAGTGGTTTAAATGCCTTGCAACATACCATGTCTATATGAAGTCTAAAATCCAGACAACTTGTTAGTTTGAAACCCAGGTCAAGCACTACACCATTAGATGGATGTAATGCAGTACAATTTATATTATAAGAAAATGTAATATAAGAATGCCTTTTAGTGAAAACCGTCATCCTACATTTGTTTATATTTAAACCAAGACCTATAGTTATAGATCAGCCAACAAAATGATTGAGGTCGGTTTGTAGTTTGACACAATCTTCCTGAGACTCTATGAGCATGAATAGTTTGATGTCATCAGAGAAACATGGAAGATGATTGGATTTCAAGGTGCTGGTAGCACCATCAATGAATAGCGAGAATGAAATAGGTGATAAATAGACACCTTGTGGAACACCTGATGACGCATGAAAAACAGATGAATTAGTACCAAATGCATTGACCCATTGATATTTGTCCGAAAAATAGGATTCAAACCAAGAAATTAGTGGAATACCAAAACAAGATGCTATTTGTAAATTTTTACAATTATTGCGTGATAAACTCTACCAAAAGCCTTTGTGAAGTTCGTATGTATGAAATATACTTGAGAGTAGCTTTGAAATGATTAAAAATTAAATTGGAAAATACAGTGAAACCTTCTTATAACGGAATCGCACGGTACCTGCCTGGAAAGTAATATTGGGGTACAAATAATATAGTGTTAATATTTTTTTGATATAAGACCACATGTAAAATTCATCTAATACATAGTATAAAATAAAATAAAAAACATCCCAAAGAATCCTAGAAGTAAAATAACCCGAATTGATTTTTAAATATAATTATAAAATATTTATAATATGTTATGATTAAAATGGCAAATCTCGTTATTTGTTTGAAAAGTTTTTAATAAATTTACAACACTTCCAGTTGGGGGGGGGGGGGGGGGAAATGAAATATCAAATAGGAAAAAAATATAATTGTAACTACACAGAGTTTAGCTGACCTAATTACTATACATTTCAGAAGTCACCTAAAACCTAAAGAGTGTTACAGATCTGAAAATTGTATTTTCTATGGTTTGTAATTGTATAAAAAACAATTTTATAACCATAAAAACATTGCTTGTGTAAATTTACCAAGAAACATTCAAACAAATTTGAAAAAATTGAATAAAAAAATAAAAAAATAATTTCATACTCAAATCTGGAAAATAAATTATAAAATATTAATTAATAAATTTATTATTAAGGTATTCAAAATTATTAAATCAAAGGTCTAGAAAGAAACAAATACCGTAACATTAACATTTAATTTTTATAATATTTGCTTATAATTTAATCACCAATAATCATCACAGCATTATCATAAGCTGATACAACATCAATAATGTTTACTTATATTGGTTGTAAAATATACAATTGAATGATGCACATGGACATGTAAGTCATTAGAGTATAAAGCATTTGTAGGCTTGGAACCAAAATATGCTATTTAAAAAAATAAAATTTTTTAAGACAGGAATCTAAAACTTCTTACTACATTATTTTTTTATGTAAACTTTGACTTTCGATGACTGTCAAATTGTCAAATATCTAGTTTATTTAACAACATATAGAAAGAAACTTCCCATGTAACAGTAGTATTGATAACCAAAATATATAATTAACACAAAATAATAAAATTATATATTACATACAAACTTGAAAAGTATATTTAATACCCTGTGGTAGTTTGTGAGAAAAGAGTCTCATCTGAAAAAGAAACTATTTGACCACAAAATGTTCGGTTAACAACACCACGTAAGACTTCTGATCCAGAAAACGAATATCAGTTCAATAATAACAATTTATTACAATTAATGAAACAGAGATTTACAGGGAATTTGTGTGGCACGGTAGTCGGTGGCAGTTACTAATGTGTGGTCATGCATTGTTGGGTCAATCTCCCGGATGGGTATTCACCTGAGTGTTTTAGCGACGAACCGTCATCCCACATACACAGATTTTCCTCAACTAACCATAACCACATTCCAAAATCCTTATGACCATAGGTACTTGTCAATACTTAGAAAAGAACTATATTGTTCAACTATATATATGGTCTCCCTACTTAGCGGTACTTAAGTATAAAATTGAAAAATTCAGCAAACGATCTTACAGGTCCTCTCATTTAAATGTTTCATAGATAGATAGCCACATTCGTCATACATGCCTATTTTAACGCTTCTTAAGTGGGCCAGTGCTATTTTTAAAATTTTCCGCAATTCTATAAGATTTGAAAATTAAATTTTATATTGTAGTTGCCACTTTAATTATAATACTTTTCCATTAATCTTCTGTCCGATAATTATTTAGGGGTGAGGGATTGATAGGGTATATTATAGTGAATAAAAAATGACTTCATTGGAGTAATTCTCAGGCCTTTTAGAATTCTCGGATTTAGATATTAATTTATCTGAGAGAAGAAGACGAATTAGTTCCTACAGGCCACATCGAACTACCAATTTTGAATTTTATTTCAAATAATGGTACATCAGAAAATGTTATTTTTAAAAAACGTTTAAAATTGTATTACTTTTGAAAACATAGTATAAAGTTTGAGATTCCAATATTGAAAAACGGAGTTCAATGCGGCCTGTAGAATATTACCTTCAATCAGTTAAAAAATGTTTTATCAAATTTAGTTGGTTCTACAGAGTATGATCATTATTCCCGTAGAGAGTATTTTTGTGTACTAAATTACATTGGCACCGGATGCTTTAACATTGAAACACTTTAAAAATGTCACTTGCGATTAGATTAATATTTTCGTATAACCTCTTTACAGTACAATTTGACTGTACTGAGTTCTTTAGTTGTTTCTCCTTCCATACCACTTACTCGTAACAGCCGGTCAAAACTTACATATTTTTATCTAACCAAAAAAGTAACTAGTTATTCAAGTAACACCCCCAACAACATAATCATGAAAACTATAGATGAGTTAAACATCGATCTCTGTTCATATCACTAAGCTGTAACTTTTTTAAAATTAATTGTGATAATTGTAAATGTATAGCTATCTATGGTTATAGTATTAACAAAAACACTTCTGTGTATCACACCTAATTTGATGAACCCTCGGTTGTCACGTTGGTTGGTTTTTACCATTAGCATGTTTATTTTTGCCTTTCTTTTGTGTCACGCTCGCCTGTCACCAACTTTTCTATGTTATCAGTTGGTTCTTCCAAGTTTTGTTTGTATGCTGGTTTCTTTAGTAATCACAAAAAAGTAGGAAATAGGTACTGTTACCAATATACGTAATATAAAAAGTGGATAGAAAAATACTCGATTGAGCACCTTTTGGTTCCAAGCACATGCATGTTGTGAGTACAAATTATAAATAAAATTATAAAACTATTAATTTAGTCAAACAAGATAATATTTACGTACTAAAACCTGCATCATTAAATCAATTATTATAATAATATTATTAATAATATAATTACTAAAATATGATATCTTAGGTTTTATTATGAATTATCATGATTTAAAAATATTCCATAGGAAACTATTTTTATAATTTGGCAACTTATTTGTTTATGATTTTACTATACGATTTGATTTCTAAGCAATGGAAATATTTACAGTTACCAAGACCGGTCAGTTTACTTAACTTGACAATAAAATTCATTAATTTATGAGTAACTGCATAACGTCATGGAAAAAAAGTTAACTCGTTAAATTATAAATGAGGTACTTCTAAAAAAAGTAACTCATTATGTAACTTTGTTATAAATAACTTAAAAATAACTTCCTAGACTTGACAGTTACTGTAATAAAACAGATATATATTTATGACTAAAAAGTCACAAAAGACAACTATACATATTTTTATATTTTTCTATACTAATTTTTTTTTGTAACTTTTTTAAGTTTAAATTTGTATGAGATTCATAAAAATCACCAATATTTGACAAATATGTTATAAATCCAGTCAGAATGTAAACATATTATAAAAGAAATGTTCCATACAAAATAACATTAATAACCTATCTATTACATTTAACAAATAATAATACGTACCTAAAATGTTTGCTGTAAATGATAATGTTTAATCAATTAAATTATAGCCAAATAGATCATACTATTATGTGCATATTTAGGTATCATGATGTGAGTAAAAAATCTATATTTAGAGAAAAAAAAGTTGTTCAGATTGTTATAAAATATCTGAAAAATCAAAACTATATTAAGGCTGTTAAAAGTGGGTCGTTTTTGCATAGTTTTTTCGTGCATTTAGACTATTAAGCGGAAGAAACATTCACCCAGTACTAAAAGTCTGATTTAATTTTGAAAACGTATTTGAATATCTTATTCTATTTTCTAAGTTCTGTAGGAAATGGATTTTTTATTTTATTTATTGTTTAATTACAAAAGTATCAAATTAATAATATATATTTATTATTTTTTTTTCAAAATTCATCTTAACTTTAATGTTACTAGAAAAAAAAACCGAAAGTCCATTTCCTACATAACCCAAAAAATAAAATAATAAATTCAAATATGTTTACAAAATAAAAATCGGCCTTTTAATAATGGGTGAATTTTTCTTCCACTTATTGGTCCAAATGCACGAAAAATCTACGCAAAAACGACCCACTTTCAACAGCCTTAAATAGCAAACATTTGAGCCCGTGAACGTCACACTTCATTCGTTTCTTTGTTTATCGATGTGGTGATAACTTTAATGAATTTTTGTTTTATGGATTTTCAAAATCAAAAAATTAATTTTAGTCATGTACTCATTATGTCTGAGGTTAGCGTTGATAATCTAATCAGATTTCAAGACTAATACTAGATATGGCTTCAAAACGATTAACGAATGTGGAGTGAATGACACACCTATAAAAACCAGTTGATACAACAGTTACTGTCAAATGAAAAAGATACATTAAGTTTTGAATTTTAAAGTTCACAATATCGTGGACTGACGGTGATTCAACAAATCAATTCATTGTTGTGTACCGTGTCTGAAGATAATCAATTCAATTAATATACCTAATATGATAATAATAGTATCAAAGTAGATGTTAATACGACATTTTAGGTAATTAATGAAAAATGCAATAATTTAATAGTTAAATTAGTATTTTAATCTATAATATATTATAAGTACCAGGGCTCGAAACCAAAATGAAAATTTTGATTTTATTTTAATTTCAATTTCACTTATCGATATTTGTTTAATCTGCTTTAAATTTGAATTTACTATATTGATTTTATTATTTCATGAATTGAATATTGAGTTTAATTATATTTTCACCATAATTTTTTTTTTCAATTAACAGTATCAATTTTACATCTTCACGATTTTAATTTTAATTTACCGATTTTTAACTACGAGAAACCTGTCATCATTTAAGTGGCTGCGTAACAGACCTAAGAAAATGAATTATTATTTATTGAATATTACGCATACAAAGAATGAACAACATTATATACCTATCGGCTATTGTAAAATATTTTTTTTTATTAATTTTAAATCGATTTGTATATTATACAACAGAGCCTTATTGAGCCATTTTTTATCTTGAGGCAGAACTGAAGCAATGCGCCCCCGTGTTGTGGGGTTGACACAGACACATTCACAGCTTTTAATATTTTTAATTTAATTCGGAAAAATCTGAAAAATTGTATTTAGGTTTCGAGTAAAACAAGAAATAAAATTTTTAGCTACAAGTATAAAGTTACTAATTATCATCTTCTTATATTATAGTAAATAAATGAATTTGATATTAGCAAATTATTAGATATTTCAAAATAATAGTAGTTAATAATTATAAAAATAACTGTCCAAAAATACGAAACTAAGACTTTATAAAGCGCTTATTACACCTGTAGTTCTGTACACTTGTGAAACGTGGGTGTCAACAAAGTCGGACAAAAAAAGACTGTTAATATATGAAAGGAAAATCCTACGTAGAATCGATGTGCCCAAAATAAACGAGGAGGAGAATATATATGAACGAAGAACCAATGCAAAGCTGAAAGAAATATTCAATGAGCCTAACATAGTGGGAATTCTTAAGGGAATTCGATACCGTGATTTCCTGTCTTTGTCTAACACACGCGCAACATATGAATTCAGACGTGTTTTTTGGCAAACGTACCGATTGATATAGAGAAGCGATAAAAATTCTGAAAACAGATTTGAATTTGTCATCAAGTCTACTTGAGATCGGTCAGTCCACATATTTTATATTATACCCCAAAATCCTAAAATTATTGTATTACTAAAGAGTAATAAAAAAAATTTCATATTTCATTTTTTGGAGAAGTTTAAATCAAAAAATCAAAAATGTAAACTGACCGATCTCAAGTAGACTTGACGAAAAATTCAAATCTGTTTTCAGAATTCTTATCGCCTCACTGTATCAATCGGTACGTTTGCCAAAAAACCCTTCTGAATTCATATGTTGCGCGTGTGTTAGACAAAGACAGGAAATCACGGTATCGAATTCCCTTAAAAGCAGACGGATAAGCTGGGCCGGTCACGTATGGAGAGCTGAGGACCAAATAACCAAATAGTATATGAGATCACAGTATGGAAGCCAGACAAAAACGACCGAGAGGACGACTAAGACAACGATGGAGTGACCGAGTTAGAGAAAACCTCAAGCTTTCTGGGAATAAGAGAGGGAGAACAACTGGCGAAGGACAGGGAGAGATGGAGAGGTATAGACGTATAGTGGAAGCGGCGATGGACCTACAAGGCCCGGAATAAGCCAAAAAATAAAAATAAAATTATAAAAATAAAATAATTTAAAACAATTATTATTTATAATTTAATTTTTTTTTTATTGTGTCAGCAAATTTGTCAATAACTTCATCATAATCTAATTTACTAGCGATTTATGTTTCTATTGAAAGTATGGACATGCTTGATAATCTGTCTTGAACCGTTGTAGATCTAAGTATGTTTTTATCAATAATTTAAGTTTGCTGAAGGTCCTTTCACAAGAATCTGGTGTGACGTGCATTGAGAGAAAAGTCTTTCTAGCAATTTCAATATTTGGATACGATTGTTTTAGCTCTGAATCTTTTGTAAAAAATCAGAGAGGACTATCTGCCTTAACACGTTCAATGCCGCGGTCGACACGTAGTCGACAAATTAGTTATTGACTTTCATGTCTCGTAATTTTTGCTGGAGTTGTTTGATTGTATTGGATTTTTCTTCTGGCCATTTGTGATTACATTACTAATTGAATGGTGTATTTGGTTTTATGTTTGGTCTAAAAAAACATCTGTTATTTCAATTTTTCCAGAAATGTAGATGCAGACCTCCTTTTATTACTATTATTATAATACTAACATATATATATATATATTGCCTATTGTCGTCTAATAAAGTAATAAATATTATTTGACGTCCTTAGTTAACGACATTATAAATCAATTACACTTTTCCCGCAATGTAGAGGCGGTGCTGCTTTTATTACTATACTAGCTGACCTCGTGCACCTCGTTGCCCATTAAAAATACCTACTCTATATGTATTTTAGTGATTTTATTAATCTCTAAACCTTTTTTAACCTAAATTTGTTAAAAAATTAAAAAAGCAAAAAAGCATTTTTAATGGTTCTTTAATGGTTTATGCTTGCCATCTACATAAGTGCATTGTGATACACAATATTTTTCGTATAACCATCTGGTGCGTACACATATAAATCATTCGGGCTCCCGACGCGGGAGCAGGCAACATACAGCTGTCCATGGGAGAAGCATGGATTTACCAAATTTAGGCCACACACATTTGGAAACACGAATTGTAACGACGGATATTTGTTAAAAAATGTTTCGAAATGCTCGTATCGCCTGCCACCAACGTTGATAATGGTTCGGGTGGTGCATGCAAGGCTGGCAAATTTACCTTACCCCGAGCACAGCACATTCCTGGTGCTTCATTCTTAAACTTAAATGCTCTACAATAAATGCAGAGTACATCCATTATTCCGATGGCCACGCTTGAGTGTGTGCTGTAATTAATATCGGCATCATAGTGTAGTGCACAAAGGTTCAATTCGGTGGTTCGTCTGGATCGAGCACCCATTACTCGCATGGTCCCCAATCTTGCATCTCGGTGCTCATCTGTCTCGGATGAGCGGGCCCGGGACTTCCGTTCTCGGTTGGTCCTCAATCTGGTTTCTCTTTGCTCGGCAGTCTCCGATGAGCGGGCCCAGGACTGCCGTTCTCGGTTGGTCCTCAATCTGGCTTCTCTTTGCTCGTCAGTCTCCGATGAGCGGGCCCGGGACTGCCGTTCTCGGTTGGTCCTCAATCTGGCTTCTCTTTGCTCGTCAGTCTCCGATGAGCGGGCCCGGGACTGCCGTTCTCGGTTGGTCCTCAATCTGGCTTCTCTTTGCTCGTCAGTCTCCGATGAGCGGGCCCGGGACTGCCGTTCTCGGTTGGTCCTCAATCTGGCTTCTCTTTGCCCGTCTGTTTCCGCGGCTCGTGTTTCCCGCTTCTTGAGTGCTTGAACTGCGGGACTATTTATCGATCGTTTGTTGTTGGGAATAAAAAATTAACTTTTAATAGTTGCAATTCTTATAATAGTTGCAATTGAATTCAGTTATATTGAAATAAATAATAATAATTATTATGAAATCTTGGTAACCTTAGTAACCATGGCAACCTTGGTAACCATGGTAATATGGACACACACACACACACACACATACATTCATTTTTATATATATAGACTAGCTGACCCCGTGCACCTCGTTGCCCATTAAAAATACCTACTCTATATGTATTTTAGTGATTTTATTAATCTCTAAACCTTTTTTAACCTAAATTTGTTAAAAAATTAAAAAAGCAAAAAAGCATTTTTAATGGTTCTTTAATGGTTTATGCTTGCCATCCAGATTAAAATGTGTGCATGTGGCAATCCTCGTTTTTGCCATTCGATGGAATACATCCAACAGCGTGTCTCTCCAAAAACCTGATGCTTAACAATGAAATCCGTAAAAGATCTCAACTTTTGTTTGAACACTCGTGCGGTAATATCATGACGATCCGAAGGAGATTGGCCAGGCAACAGTAGTATTTTTATTTCGTCCCATGTAGGATTACATGTGAATGTAATGAACAGATCTGGACGGCCATAAGCGCGAACATATGTCATGGCGTCTTGCGCGTATTCATGCATGTGCCTTGGGCTCCCCGTGAATGTAGCCGGAAGAATGACCATTTTTCCCAAATCATTTGGATTCACATTGCCATCATTAGCAATGGCATCACGTAAATGAATGTATTCTTCCGAACGCAGAGTGGTTTGATTCAACCGAATGTAGAGTAAACGCTCGGTTTCGATTTTGGCATACATATCGACAATATATTGAAGAAACAATTGTCTACATTTCAAGATATGATTTTCAGCGCCTTCACGAATCATCAAGCGATACGAATAGTACTTCATGGCACTGACCTTCTTATTCGTTTCCTCACCTGTTTGCGGATTTCTCAATTTAATGTTGAAATGATACCCGTCTTCACCTTGCCAAAATAAAATCGGATATTGCAATCCGTCGTATGAGCGATGAGTTTCAGCGACCCTTTGCACGTTTCCATCCCTGCGATGTAGAATTATATCACGTGAGTTGAATTCTTCTCCAACCATAATGATCGCCACCTCATCAATTGTAGGTGCATTGTATTGTCGCTCGTGTTGACCGAGGGGTGTTTTGTTTGCTCGTATTACAACCCTGTAATCATCAGCTGGCATTTGTTGAAGGGCAATTCTAAACAATCGGATCAATTCGTTGTGTTGATCGTATAGAATGCAGCGACAATTTCTCGTCTCGTGCCCGCATTGTGGGTACAACGTTGGTCGATTTGGTCATCGGTGTTCCCCATGAAATATATTTGTAGATATTTAGGTTCCATATCTGGCAGGGGTAATAATGATCCAGCTCGATGATAGATTTGACCTTGCACCTTGAATGTTGGCATGTAATTATCCCTCACGACATTCGTTGCCCCAAATGAAGTCATTTGGAAACACGAATTGTAACGACGGATATTTGTTAAAAAATGTTTCGAAATGCTCGTATCGCCTGCCACCAACGTTGATAATGGTTCGGGTGGTGCATGCAAGGCTGGCAAATTTACCTTACCCCGAGCACAGCACATTCCTGGTGCTTCATTCTTAAACTTAAATGCTCTACAATAAATGCAGAGTACATCCATTATTCCGATGGCCACGCTTGAGTGTGTGCTGTAATTAATATCGGCATCATAGTGTAGTGCACAAAGGTTCAATTCGGTGGTTCGTCTGGATCGAGCACCCATTACTCGCATGGTCCCCAATCTTGCATCTCGGTGCTCATCTGTCTCGGATGAGCGGGCCCGGGACTGCCGTTCTCGGTTGGTCCTCAATCTGGTTTCTCTTTGCTCGTCAGTCTCCGATGAGCGGGCCCGGGACTGCCGTTCTCGGTTGGTCCTCAATCTGGCTTCTCTTTGCTCGTCAGTCTCCGATGAGCGGGCCCGGGACTGCCGTTCTCGGTTGGTCCTCAATCTGGCTTCTCTTTGCCCGTCTGTTTCCGTGGCTCGTGTTTCCCGCTTCTT
Organism: Nasonovia ribisnigri; assembly: GCA_027563435.1. NCBI lineage: Eukaryota > Metazoa > Arthropoda > Insecta > Hemiptera > Aphididae > Nasonovia > Nasonovia ribisnigri. Next base: position 12,414 of record JANEHU010004659.1, on the reverse strand, counting down.
GAGTGCTTGAACTGCGGGACTATTTATCGATCGTTTGTTGTTGGGCATAAAAAATTAACTTTTAATAGTTGCAATTCTTATAATAGTTGCAATTGAATTCAGTTATATTGAAATAAATAATAATAATTATTATGAAATCTTGGTAACCTTAGTAACCATGGCAACCTTGGTAACCATGGTAATATGGACACACACACACACATACATTCATTTTTATATATATAGATTACAGTATAATTCTAATATAATATTATAATATATAGTGCATATTATTATCGTCTAATAAATATTATTAGATGTTATTATATTATTTATAAATTAATGGTGTTATATTAGATTAAAAAAAAAAGTATTCTGTCGAAAGTGTAAGAGTTCAATTGCTTATAATGGAAATAAATCAAATTTAAATTCACATTTACAACAGTGTTAAAGTGTGAAACTAAAAAATAAAACTGGCAGTATGGTGACATATTTCAAAGGACCAACAGCAAAACTACCTCTTAACAGTAAAAGAAACAAGGAACTTGTTGAATGTAAACAACACACCCTGTATTATGTAGATTATAAGCAAAATTATTCACACTGTAATACAGTAGACGCTGAATAGGCATTTTATATTTCTGTAGCATATTCGTTCTATGTAGTAGCCTGTAGGACGATTAGTCGTTGTTTTATATTACGCCTCGGAGCACTATAGTTATTCGTATCAATTATACATATTATTATATTATTACATATATCCGATCTTATTTTATTTACCTTAACTTCTGTATATCTGTGAACCTCAACAGGTTATGGGCCCAGTACCCAGTAGTAAGATATTTATAATAAAGTTGTGACTTGTGTATGTTTTAATACATTAATTATTTATTTACGAATCACGTGTTTGTGTACAGACAGTGTACATCAATAATAATTCGCGAAGTAATAGTGCAGATAGTGTACATTTACGTTTTTTTTAAATATGAAAAACGAACAATATAAGATCAATAAACTCAAAGATGCATCAAATTGGGACATGTGGAAATTTCAAATGAAGGTAATCATGGATGCAGCTGAAATATTTGATGTAGTATCGGGAAAATCAAAGAGACCTATTTTAGCAAAAATTGGTAATGAACCTGAAGATGAAGCGAGAAAAAGGTATGGCGTTGATTTTTCAATATGGAAAAGGGCAGATAGTAAGGCTCAAAAATGTATCGTCACATCAGTAGATGAACAACCTTTGCAATACATTATGAACTGTGACACAGCAAATGGTATGTGGAATAAATTACTTAGTGTGTACGAACAGAAATCGGACACAAGCATAACAATAGTACAACAAAAGTTCTATCGTTATACAATGGATCCAAAAGACAATATAGCAGGTCATATTTCAAAATTATAAAATCTAAGTAGACAACTAAAACAATTGGGAGAACCTATCTCAGAATCAATGTTAATTACAAAAATTTTGATGACATTACCTGATAGCTATAGGCACTTCTACAGTGCATGGGACTCAATGAATAGTGCAAATAGAACACTAGAACAGTTAACCACTAGATTGATGGTGGAAGAAACACGACAAGTGCAAGGACAGGAAGTCCAAGAAGAAGGTTCTGAAGGTGTTGCTTTGACTGCAAACAAAAGCAAGTATAATAAAAATCAAAAATACGTGAACAAAAATAAAAATACCAAGCCAGGAAAATGCAATCACTGTAAAAAACCAGGACACTGGAAAAGGGACTGCAGGATATTCAAAAAGGAACAAGATGAAACGAAATCAACTTCCGGTTTGGCGTTTATTGGTGTACAAAGAAAAATTGAAGAAATCGACGACTCAGACAAATGGTACGTAGACTCATGTGCGAGCGATCACATGACAAATCGAAAGGAGTGGTTCGTCGATTATAAAAATTTTGATGTGCATTCACCTGTGCGTATTGGAGATGGTAAGCATATTATGGCAGTTGGAAAAGGTAACATAAATATTTATACTTATGTTGACAATAAGTGGATAAAGGGCTACATAGAAAATGTTTTATATGTACCTGACCTAAAGGTAAATTTATTTTCTTGTGGGGCATGCCTTGATAAAGGAATTACAATGGTGACAGACAGTAAAATGTGTACATTTAAAATTAATGATCGTGTAATTGCAGTCGGTGTTCGTGAGAATAAATTGTTTTCAATGCTAATCAAAACAGATATTTCACAGGAAATTGGACACTGTGCTAACGTTGCAGTTAAGAAATTGTCATTAGAACACTGGCACAAAATACTGTGTCATTAGAATGTCAAACATGTTCGTGAGTATTTAAAACACAATGAAATACAATTTACAGATATACAAGGACAATTATTCTGTGAACCATGCATCTATGGCAAACAGCATAAGGGAACGTTCACTCAGAGTGAAACAATAACTACTGAACCAGGGCAAATAATACACAGCGACGTGTGTGGACCCATGGAAGAGAATTCATTAGGAGGTAAAAGATATTTCATTATATTTAAAGATGATTATTCAAAATATACTTATGTCTATTTTATGAAGCATAAATCTGAGGTTAAAGAAAAACTTAATTGTTTTCTGAGTATGGTTAAAACTCAAACTACAAATGTTATTAAAACTATTAGGAGTGACTGTGGCTTAGAGTATAACAATTCCGAAATTCAAGCAATTCTAAATCATCTTGGTATAAAGCATGAAACAAGTATACCTTATACTCCTCAACAAAATGGAACAGCTGAACGTTCAATGAGGACTATTTGTGAGGCAGCCAGAACAATGATCTATGCCAAGAATTTTCCAAAATCACTGTGGGCAGAAGCAGTCAATACAGTAGTGTTCTCATTAAATTATACTGGTAATTCAGGGAAAGCATGTAAAACACCATACGAGTTGTGGTTTGATAAACTTCCAAAAATAGAAAGGTTTATAGAATTTGGAATAAATGCATATAGTTTAGTTCCAAAACAACGACGAAAGAAGTGGGATGCAAAAAGCAGAAAAGGATACTTTGTTGGATATTCAGAAACTTCAAAAGGGTATCGTCTTTGGTATAAAGAAAATAACGAGGTGTCACTTAGTAGAGACGTCATTTTCAAAGATGAAAGTGTTGTAAATGACCAACTTTTAGAATGTTCTAATAATTTAAATGATAGTAATAACATTGATGTTCTTAGCTTACACAAAGACGGTTCATTAGAACGCAGCAATAAATCAGAAGGTGATGAGCTCATGGAAAATGAATTTGAACCAATAAGTGAAGATAACAACGAAAATGAAAATCATGAACAAGGAAATAGATCAAATGTCAACGTGTACAACTTGCGAGACAGGAATAATATTAAGAAACCATTACGTTATGATAATTCAGCCTTTTTTGTAGTTGAATCTGATCCAGTGAATTTCAAGGAAGCTATGGAGTCACAAAATTCAAAAAAATGGATAGAAGACATGAAAAATGAAATGGAATCTCTTGAAAAAAATGAAACATGGACACTTGTGGACTTGCCTCAAAATAAAAAACCTATCAATAATGGTTGGATATACAAGACTAAATACAAAGCAAACGGAGAGGTTGATCGGTACAAAGCAAGGTTAGTAATAAAGGGATGTGCGCAAGTTCATGGAATAGATTTTCAAGAAATGTTCAGTCCAGTAGTGAAATACGATTCAATTCGAGTAATACTTGCGATAGCAGCAGCCAGAAAATTAATGCTCAAACAATTTGATATTAAAACAGCGTCCTTATATGGAGATCTTGAAGAAGACATCTATATGAAACAGCCAAAAGGTTACGAAGATGGAACACAATTAGTATGCAAACTTCAACGGAGCCTATATGGGTTGAAACAGGCACCCAGGTGCTGGAACAAAAAGTTCAAAAATATGCTGAGGAACTTTGACCTAAAGGAAACAAAAGCAGACCCTTGTGTATTCGTAAGCAATAAAAATAATCAATTACTAATTGTCGCTATTTTTGTAGATGATGGACTAATTGCAGCAACAAACAACGAGCTGGTAGACACAATGGTGAACTACCTAAAGGACAACTTCGAGACGAAGGAAGGTGAACTTGATCATTTCTTGGGTATTGAAATTGATCAGAGACCTGATGGTTCAATTTTCATACACCAATCTTCATATTGCAAGCGCATTTTGGAGAGGTTCAATATGGAAGAAGCCAACGTCCTGCATATTCCAGCAGATCCACAACACTCATTAGATCCAAATTTGTCAGGATCATTGGAAACAGGGGAAGTTCCATACAGAGAATCAGTTGGAAGTTTGTTGTATCTAAGCCAAATAACAAGGCCTGATATAACTTTTGCAGTAAATCTTGTCAGTCGTTATTTAGAAAAGCCTCTGACAATTCATTGGAATGCGGTGAAACGTATATTTAAATATTTAAAGGGAACGTTTAATTATGGTTTAATTTATGATTCTAGCGTAACACCAAAATTGCGTGGATATAGTGACGCAGACTATGCCGGTGACACAATAACGAGACGATCAACATCAGGATTCGTTTTCATGATGGGAGATGGAATCGTAGCATGGTGTACACAAAGGCAAAAATCGGTAGCACTTTCGACTACTGAGGCAGAATACATAGCGCTGAGCCAATCGATACAGGAACTTACTTGGTTGACGCTACTTATCAGTGATCTTCTGGAGACACAGGGAGATACACCGGTTCTGTATGCAGACAACCAAAGCGCCATCAAACTAGTGAAAAATCCAGAATACCATAAGCGAACAAAACACATCGATGTTCGCTATCACTACATTCGTGAGAAGTTCAGTGAAGGGATGTTTTCTCTGGAGTATGTGCCAAGCAAGGAGCAGTTAGCTGACATATTGACCAAGCCAACTCCACGACCAAGATTCCAAGAACTCAGGGAGATGTTGGGAATTAGATATATTAAATTCTAAGTTAGGGTATATTGTTTAAGGGGAAGTGTTGAATGTAAACAACACACCCTGTATTATGTAGATTATAAGCAAAATTATTCACACTGTAATACAGTAGACGCTGAATAGGCATTTTATATTTCTGTAGCATATTCGTTCTATGTAGAAGCCTGTAGGACGTTGTTTATTAGTTGTTATTAGTCGTTGTTTTATATTACGCCTCGGAGCACTATAGTTATTCGTATCAATTATACATATTATTATATTATTACATATATCCGATCTTATTTTATTTACCTTAACTTCTGTATATCTGTGAACCTCAACAGAACTTACAAAGTGTTTGATAAAGTTTATAGTTAATGATCTAAGACCTTTGAGTATAGTAGGAGAAAAAGGCTTTCGTGAATTTTTGGGTATGAATAAATAACTAATAACTAATAAGTAATAAGTATACGTATGTTAAATGTGTACGATGTTGGTGTACCAATAATAAATAATAAATATTAATTAGCATAATAAAGTAAATTCCTTAGTGTGATATAAATTTGGTTAAATGAATACGAAAAGTTTTTTTTAAAGTTTTTTTTGTTTAGGTAAACATAAAATTATATTTACGATACGATATCGATATCGTAGAAATAACGAAATCAAGATATCATATCGGAAAAATGTGTACGATATCGATACACAAAACTATATCGTTGCCCAACACAAATTAATTGCAGCCTTTTCAAAGACATTTATAATATATTTTGGTAATAGTTCTTATCCGTAATCATCACAAATTGAAATTAAACCTTCAAATAACTGCTCATAACACTGTTCACTTTAAGCTAATGTCATTAAAGCGTAAACAAGAGGCACAATATTTATTTTAGTTTTTACTAGGCCGTGAATCGTGTACAATTGTAAAAAAATATTTGGAATCGTCTTAAATATTCCATCCATAATCCAGTATGGAATTTCAATCAAATTTTTATTTTATTTTTTGTAGAAAATATTAATATTTTTTCATTCATTGAAATTTCTTTAACTAAAAATTGATTACCATTCAATCCTTTTTTTTTAATATAAAGAATATTTATTTTTTCTACACTACTTGGCTCGGGAGGTATAAGTTTTCTTCTTGCTCGTGAAATTATTTTTCTTGATGATTCTACTGAAGGCATGTAGGGACGAAAAATAAATGTAATTGCACTGTGAATATTTTGAATAATTTGAAACGGTTTTCCCTAGTCGATTTAACTTTATCGTTTATATTTGCAATAGCTGCAATAGCTGTCCACAATTAAACGGCTGGCATCTGATGCGTGATTAATATGTATAGAAACTTTGCCTCAAATTTCATGTTTCACATCTGTCAAAAGTGTAACAATTCGAGCATTACAATAGTAAAAATAATTTTTTTCTTTTTTTCTTACTACGTTTTTCACATTCCCAATGAAACACCTTTTCACGTTACTTATTAACTATTATTAACCATGACATAACCATTAAAAAATAGTTAATTTTTGATTATTTTGGTATCAAATAAAATGAAATAAAATAAAACTCACAACGGAAACTTTACAACTGAATAAAATGATCTAATTTTATTTAATTAAGTATAATCCAACAGTGACTGAGTTAATCAATACTAAACCTTACTAGAGTACATTTGTCTTATCCTAATGGTCGATAAAATGGTGATATAGTATATTATTATATTATAGTATATACCCTATATATAATCGCATGGATTCCCACCATATTATTTACATTTTCGTCACACGATGTAGCTGTACTATCATGTCAGCTCTGTATTCGGCTAAAATCATATCGGCTCATATACTTTTCGGCTCTTTGGATTCGGGAAAAAAGTTGTGAGCTAATTTGATTCGGCCCATTGCCACCCTTTAGTACTATGGTCTGTGATACATTTCAGCCCTTGTTGAGTTTAAACACTTGTTTGAAATGTAATTGTTTATCATTTGGAGTTTTAATGATCTTAATTGTGTTTCAAATTAAATAAGAACCTAAACCAGCTATAGGCACTGTTGGTTCTAACTTTACAAATCTTGGCACAAAATGTGATATATTAACACAGTCAAATATTCAAGAGCAGTTTTTGTACAGACTTCAATCCAAAACTGAATAATATACGTTCACAACATTTTTGGATTTGCCATCTGATAATTTCAGGAGAAGGGAAAGTAAAAAAATAATAATACTCATAAAATAAACATACCAAAGCGATCTGCAAAAATATACATAATATACCGAAGTTATTAATAATACAATTAGCTACAATATTAAAATTATAGTGGTGTTTAACATGATCGACCCTCTTGGTTTTCTCTACATGTTCCTAAGAAAAAAGTATGAAGAATTGTGTGGAAATAAAAAATACTGACTTCCTATATAATATTATAGTTACTGTGTACATATTAATAATGATTATATAAATAATATCCTTATTTTTTCATATGCTTCATATCTAAATTTTGGTTAATGGATTCCACCTTAGGTTCTATTCGAATACAGAAGCATTAAGAATAACAATGATTGAAACTTTCACTTTGAACACATCTTTGGAAAACAATTTCTCATAATTAATTTAAAACACAACATGTACTCTAAGATCATGTCTCTGATCTTCAATGCGATATTTATCTACAAATTTCCATTGGAGCTTATGGACGAAATAATTAATATTATACGTAATATTATAATCTTGATAATTAAATAATATATTTAAATAAAATAAAACAAAATAATACGTACTAATGTAAACTAGAAAAAATATAATAATTATAAAAAAGTTACTGTGAATCATTAGCATAAATAAGACTTATAATCATTATTGGTAATCTTTAAAGAGTTTTTTTTTATATAAATTGTATTGTCACAATTGGAAATTAAATAGTAAACAATATTGACAAAAGTACAACATGATAGTTTTCATTTAAATAGAATTCTATTATTGAATGATTTGGATGACAATTATTTTAAAAATAACAGTAATTGATATAATATTCTACTATTAGCAACTTTTTACGCAATGAAGTAACAAATACAAATATTACTTACAGGGTAAATTTTCTAAAGAAAATAGGTTATGTATGGTTAATTTTTATACTATATTATCTGTCTTGAAAATTATAAAACTTATGAAAAATAAATTAAATACATTTAAGTTACTGTTATAATCAATAAAACGTTAGAAATAATATTATTTAGTTGTCAACATAATAATTAGTTATAATATTCTACAACCAAAATTATATATGATTATGATTTTATTTGAAATTAGATCATTTAATTGTTACCTACGTCCTACATGATCAATTTACAAATTACAAATTAGTATTACTTAATACCACATATCTAATCACTCAATATAAAAAATTCTAGCATTGTGAACATAAACATAATTTAATTTAAAACTATACCTAGATTTTAAACAGAATATTTCTTAGCTATGCCAATCAAAAAACTTTTTTGTTCCGAATTTTAGTATGAAACTTTCTCATGATTTTGTATAATTTTGTAAAGAAGTGGACCGTAGATAACTTTTTTTGTAATTTATAACTAGTTATGTTCAAAGTTTCAATAATTTTTTATTAACATATCAATTTTTTACTATCAATTAGTCGAATTATAAAATTCATGAACGCTTATGCATGAATTTTTGTACCTACTTACTATAAAAACAAACATAGTTTTGAATACATTTTTATTCGTTTCCAGTATACATAACATTCTTTATAGTTAAATCATAAACTTTTAAATGGAAAACCAGACTGGGATAAACTTAAGCCAAACATGTCAGACAATAATATAATTTCCAAATACATTCTCAACACAGAAGCAATTTCCCATCTGCGGGAAACAATCTCCAAAGCAGCAGAACCGTGTAAGTACAACGGTTCCAAATACCACGATTAATAATAACTACGAATCCAAAATTACTCTACCAATTCAAAAAATAATAAGGAACAAACATCTCATAAGAAAACAATGACAACTCCACAGAAGACCGCCAAAAACTATACTTTCTTATCAAAAAAGTCAAAACACTACTTGTGGAACTTATAATAGACTCATATCAAAGAACTGTATCAATACCGTTCATGAAAAATGCAATTTGTTTGCTATCACTTTAGAAAACCCCTTCACACTTAACCACATAAATGATGACGCAATCGACAATTTGGTGTCCCAAACACTAAATAAAGCTAAAATTCTTCCTCAAAATATTTTTTCATTCACAGACTCATCAGAATTATTAGATATAGTAAAAAAAAAATACAAAACCATAAATCACCCTGATCACCAATTCAATATTAAAGAAACTACAAAACAAAGCAGTTGTTTTTATGACAGTTCTATTTAACACCCTGTTAAAACTGAGCTACTTTCTTACAGCTTGGAATGAGGCCAACATAATAATGATTAAAAAAGTATTAGAAAGATAATACTGACCCAAATAATTACAGGTCCATAAGTTTATTATAGTTAGTTTCAAAAATATTCGAAAAAATTATCCACTCCAGACTTAGGTATTAGTCATTTAAACGCAACTAACTTACTGTCAATTAGGTTTTAAACCAAACCACTCAACGATTCAACAACTTCTTTGAATTACAGAGCACGAAAATGCTTATAAAAATATTATGCATTTGTATATCTAATGTTTTATGTTTCTTAAATTGAACTTTTGTCAAATATTGTAAAAAGCTGTTGATATATCTTAATTATATATATATATATGTACCTAGCTAGTACCTACATATGGAATTGTATATGGCTATTAATAAAGGTCGGACCACCGAAGCTATATTATGTATATTGAAATGACAATATTTTGTACGTGCCGATACAAATTAGTCCGGAGCTGTTGTCACGTCTTGTCGTTAAACTCAAGGAGATCGGAGGTATGTTGGTTGTAAATGAGGAAGCGATGACTTTAGTACAGACTAAATATATTTTCGATACCAACAAAAATGTTCCCGATCAAAAACTATGTTTTAATATTATTGCAATCGAGAAAAAAATGACATAATATCATACTTATATAAAAAGTTTCAAATATCTATATAATATGCATACAAAAATCCGAAATATTTTAAAATTATGTAATAACTAGACATTTTTAATACAAGCATTTTGTTGAAAATACAAGTTCATATAAATATATTTATGTAAAACTATTCGTTTTTTACTTACCTTACATAAGGGTAAAACAAAAATCTTAACTTGCTCAATTTTATTGTTTTATATTTTTACCGATTATTTTGAAAAGTACTGGGCACGTTTAGTACTCTGTACGGTTCATTGTACTAATAAGATCACATTTAATAATTTTAATAGAAACCAGCCTGCAATTTGAAGTACCTACTGTACCTACCTAAGATAAAACATACAAATACCCACACACAATCATCACTGTTTAAGCAACTTTTTCATCGATCCTCTCAGAATCTAAAAATGTATTTTATTCTATTACCATTAAATATTAGCTGATTAAGAGAAAATTGTTTTATTTTATTTTAGAATTAACACATAAATTCAAATAGAACAAATCTATTTCGATGATCAACTCAATGATGAAAGGTACAATCAAAACCTCTCTAATATTATACAACAGCTGAGCATCTTACCAGTATAAACCAGTAAATGTTTGGAATTCTATAACAGTTTCATAATTACTAGATCGGTAACTATGAAATACTCAGAAAATTAACTTAGATCAACAGAACATTAGGAAGTTAACTACTAGAGTAAATAATATGTATATAATTGTATTTACATATTATATAGTATATAGTTACCTAGTCAGTAATTTGAATCACAGTACAAACTAAAAGTTACTGTACATTTAATTTTAATTTTTTAATCGATTTACTATACGTGTAATCTGTCTTATATAGATAACTCAAAATACAGTAGTCTATAAAGTTTATAATATAAACTGTAATATAAATAATGCAAATTCTATTCAATAAGCTAATTAGGTAATTAAACTTCATTATCATGAGTAAAATAAATGAAATTACCAACTTACTATTTATTCCCTTTAATAAACTTGCTAAAAAATAAAGATAATTGATTAATTACAATAACAGATAAGATGATATAATTCTTTACCAACTTAAATATTTTGATCAAATGTTGATAATATAATATTTTAGTACTTATGCAATTTAATTGTAAAAAATCTAAATGTTCCCATTTCATATCAATCATTTCAAAGCATTTTCTTAAAATTAAATTCAAGAGTCTGTAGATATTTATGATTGCTCTTTCATTGTATAAGTTTAAAATTTACGGAGTAATATGACATTTAATTTGGTGGTATACATTACAGACTTTTATCCAGAGCACAGTTCTGTGGTGGGGAGCAAAAACACACATACGTATATTCAAATAATTACTTTCAAAATCGGTTGGTGTACTTGAAAGATCACCTGAAATTAATTTATATCAATATAATAATTGAATGATCATTTTTAAAATTATTTTATATTTTAATGTAAGATTTTAACCTTAATGATGAATCTAGACTTGGAAGTGAATAATTATAATTTTAAAAGAGTGGCAAACTTAAAATACTTAGGGTTACACATCAATGATAATGCAGCAAATAAATGTTCCTTTGTACTAGTACCCCTTTTCAAGTCTAAGATGCTGTCATGGAGAACAAAAATAACGTTGTACAAAATTCTGGCGAGACTGGTTGTACTATATGCCTGTGGCGCATGGGCAACAACAATAGTGGATGAAAATAGGCTAGCTACATTTGAATGAAATATCCTTAGAAGGATATTTGGGCAAAAAAAAGAAAGTTTTTGGGGAATTTGAAATAAGATCAAACCGATATGTAGAAGAACTATATGGAGAAACAAATATAATTGGTATCCTTAAGAACAGTAGGTTGGAATGGGCTGGACAGGTATCGCGGTCCAAAGGTCCTATAGAGTTGGCCACAAGTTGGAAACCGGACACAAAAAGGCTGAAAGGACGACCCAGACAGCTGTGGAAAGACATGGTTTCAAAAGATGCATCGAGCTTGGGGGTAAACGATGGAGAAGAACTAGCTCAAGATAGAGATAGATGGTGGCAAGTGATCGTTGCGGAAATTTACCTAAATGGTCTGTAAACGTCTAGAAAGAAGAAGAAGAAGAAGAATGAAGAATTTTGTATGGGCAGTGAGAGGATTGTTTGAGTGTTACGCTAATTCCTACGTGAACGCTGCGAGTGCGGGCGAATACTATTTTAACTACGCTGTTCCAAACGTAGCAATAGTCATGAAGTTTTGTATTTCACCTTGTCCGCGTAGAACAATAGCGTTAGGATTCATAAAGTAAGTAGGTACGACTATAAAGCTGATATAACTTGTCATCGTATGAATCATTTATTATTTGTGGTTTTCCATTTAAATAAACATTAATTAGATGAAATTATGATTTTTGTGCTTGACACGAAATATGCAACGTTATAAATCATATAATTGATTATAA
>JANEHU010004657.1:0-43162 GCA_027563435.1 Nasonovia ribisnigri | reverse complement strand
CCTTTCAACCAGGTTTTTTTTTCAATTTCTCAACAGTCATTTGTATTTTTTATTTATTATTAATTTAGTCAGACATTGGAGAAGCTGTTAAAATATTACTTGCTTTGAAAGCAGAATACAAAAATATTGAAGGGGTTGATTTTCCTGCAGGTGGTATTCCCACACCACATATAGTCAGTAACTCTAGTTCTGATCAAAGTAAACATTCTGCAGATGCAATAATTTTGAAAATTAACGAACAAGGAGATAAAGTGCCGTCCCACACCACAGATAGTCAGTAATTCTAGTTCTGATCAAAGTAAACCTTCTGCAGATGCAATCATTTTGAAAATTTACAAACAAGGAGATAAACGGCGGGCAATGAAAAATAATAAAGCTTCTAAAGTATGGTAACCATTTTTAACATTCTCAATCATTAAAAGCCTTTCAACCAGGTTTTTTTTTTCAATTTCTCAACAGTCATTTGTATTTTTATTATTATTAACTAGCTGACCCGGCAAACGTTGTTTTGCCATATAAATAATTTCCTAGTAATTTCTAGTGTAGACAAAAAATAGCTTACTTATTGTAAGTATGTATGTATGTTAGAATGTGTATATTGTATGTATGTAAGAATGTGGTATATGCGTGAAATAAGCATGGAGCGCTGTGAACGATGAGGGAATATAAAAATAACAAAAGGCAAACATTATTTTTAAGTTATATTATAATTTATTCCTTTAAATTATATATCATTAATTAAACAATTACGACAGTAACACTATTAAACAATATCAATCTCTTAATGCTATAGCGTGAACAATATTTTTTGTTAGTCCATCTTTAGCTAACACAAACAAACTGGATGGTTTACCCACTCGAGAGCATGCCACGTATAATTGTCCGTGTGAAAAACATGGTGTTCTCAAATCTAATCCACAAACAGACATCGTTTGACCTTGGGATTTGTTGATAGTCATTGCAAATGCCAATCTAATCGGAAACTGAATACGTTTGAATTGAATTGGCACATCTGTAGGTATAATAGGAATCCGTGGTATGAGTATATTTTCACCTCTGAACTTGCCATTTAAAATCCTGGCTTCGATCACGTTTTTCATTAATTTTTGAATGACTAATCGCGTACCGTTGCACAGCCGGGGCGGGTTCAAATTACGAAGCAAGATAATTGGAGATCCAACCTTTAATTGTAAATTATGCGGTGGCATGCCTGGCAAATCCAGTGAGTTCAAAAACTCTGTGGGAAAATTTACTGCTTCGCGGTCGTCGCAAACTGTATCAATAGATTTATATGATACCAAGTTCCCTGGCAACAACATTTGTATCTTCAGATTTAAATTGTCAACGTCTACATTTTTTGCCGCTAAAATCGCTCTTTCTGCAAGCCACTCATGATTTATGTACTGTGTGTGTACATCGGGAAATATTTGTTCAATGAGAGTATCTTGCGAATCAGCGATTGTGCAGAAATCGGTCGGTAATTTTACGTATCCAGTTTCATCTATAGCAACTTTTCCATCACCGATATCTAAGAGTTGTTTTGAAAATGTTTCAGCGGATGGATCTTGAAGCATTTGAACGCGCATATTTATTTTTAGCTGTAATTTTTCAACATTACGCCACAATGGAGATGATTTTAAGCAAGCGTTGATCTCATCAGCGTATGTTGAACGTGGAATGACTGGAAGTGTTTGTCTGAAATCACCTGAAAGGACCAACAGAGTTCCGCCAAATAGTTTGTCACTGTTTTTAATATCTTTCAATGTCCTGTTCAACGCCTCAAGTGAATGTTTGTGTGCCATAGTACATTCATCCCAAATAATAATTTTACACCGTTTCAGCACAGTGGCCATGGACGATTGTTTCTTAATGTTGCATACTGCGTCAGGGTTATTCTGAATATTTAGTGGCAGCTTAAATACTGAATGAGCTGTTCTACCTCCATCCAATAAAGTTGCTGCAATGCCCGATGATGCAACGGCCAATGCGATGCCATTATTTGATCGTATTTCAGCAAGAATTAGCGAAATAACGAATGTTTTGCCAGTTCCACCCGGTGCATCCAAAAAGAAGAACCCACCTTGTCCAGCTGAAACTGCGAGCATAATGCGATCATAAATGGTTCTTTGTTCCTCATTCATTAGTGGGACATTGCGGGCAACAATCGCTGCCATTTCTACAGTACTGTACTGCAGTTCACGATTCATTTCAGTATTCATTAAATCAGATGCAGTTCGATTTGGCGAATTCATACCGAAATTACTAAGTGGTAAGTTGGCAATGACAATGCAAAGATCCTCAATAGCAATCAATGCTTCATTGTACATTTCGTCGCTGAATGTTATGGTTAGATCGTGGCACCGTATACGATGTTGATGCAATATATCATCAGTCATTGAATCTTTGTGATTTTCCCATAATATCTGTGCTCGGGCTGGGAAACATGTAGTCAACACTATAGCGAATAGTAGACGAATTTGTATTGCTGTACAGTTCAATGCAGCTTCAGCAAGCATGCATTCCCACTGGTTGTCGTCCTCCAGCAAGCCGAGTGCAAGGCATGCATCTTTATACGTTGGATACTGTAGCCCATTCACTTTACGTATATCTTGAAATGATAATGGGCCAGTAACATTAACCAACAACAGTCGAAGATAAAAGCACTCCGTGTGTCTTGGATTGACTGTAAATAATCGCCCCAAGGCGTTTGATTTAAATAAATTGAGACATGCAGCAACTGGTGAGCCTTGCTTGCGGGGCATCCATGTTTTTGTTTGAGTCCATGTGAATAGAGTAATGTTCGTGCAAAGGCACCAAAATCATCCGCACGATTACACAATTCAAAAAATGCAGTGAGTGTAGTTTTGGGTGGATTTATTGCACGATCAATCGCTGTCTCGTTCGTGAAAAATACACGCTGACCGTTTTCAAGATGGATGGCTAACTGAACAACTGCTGGATCCCGTTCATGAATTGGAAAACCAAAGATACGCCAAGCAGCTTCATTGGAGCTGATGTACCGACCAATTTGGTAGAGCGTTATTTCATCGTTTTTATTCACTGGAGGAGCATTCACATTAATATTTTCCACTCTAAACACAGCCATATCACTGCCTTTATGGACATACTTGCAAATGTATTTGATGCTCTTCACAGAACTGCAGAACTCAACATTAATATGAGCATTATATGTCTTGCTCAGCAGAGGCGAATATGGCACCACCCAACGATTGTCAATATCAATGTCTGTGTTGATGATATTTTTAATAAATGACTGTCCGCCATTTTCAGGATTTCTTCGACGATATATTGGGTATCCGTCGACATTTGTGACCGTATCATTGGTAAAATCTTTAGGGAAATTTTTAGTACATTTTCCATCAGCCATGCAAGGCGATGAACTATTAAGAGTACCACATGGACCATGAATCATGTTTGTTGTAACAATATCAAACAGCAGTTGGTCAGTGGATGGATCTGGAATTTCCGCAGAAATGATACTATCGATTTCTTCAGGACGGATTTTGTCGATGAACCAAACCAAAATGTGTGCATGAGGTAATCCTCGCTTTTGCCACTCAACCGAATACATCCAGCAACGTGTGGGACCAAATACATGTGATTTAGTAATGAAACTTATTAAAGACTTCAACTTTTGTCTGAACACACGTGCTGTAATGTCATGGCGATGTATTGCATTTTGGCCAGGCAATAGCAAAGATGTAATCTCTGGCCATTTTGGATTACATGTGAACGTGATAAATAAACATGGTCGTCCATATTCGCGCACGAAAGTCAGAGCATCCTGTATATATTCTTGCATATGACGTGGACTGCCTACGTACGATGATGGTAAAATGACATGGTTACCAATTTCGGCGACGTCGGCATTGTTGTTGATAGCGTCTCGCAAATGAATGTACTCTTCCGCGCGCAGCTTTTGTTGATTATATCGTAAGTATCGTAGTCGTTCGCTCTCAATCTTCGCGTACATGTCGACCATGAATTGTTGACAAAGCTCACGACATCGTAAAATGACGTTGTCCAGGCCACGTCTAATCATTAGTCGGTACGCGTAATAATCCTTTGAGCTAACGTTCTTGTTTGTTTCAGCTCCTGTAATATTTGTTCATAAAAATTAATTTAAATTTATTACGTTCAATAATTTAATTGTTTTGTTAAATGATTAATGATCAAATTAATAATCAATGAAGTACCTGATACGGGATCTCGTTGTTTTATGTTTATGCAATATCCGTCTTGTCCCTTCCAGAATATTAGCGGATATTGGAGAGCGTCATATGAACGATGTGTGTCAGCAATGAACTGAAGATTATTATTTCTTCTACGAATCACAATTTCTCGTGCAGCTGTACAATCGCCAACCATGATTCCAGCAACATCATCAACAACGGGAGCATTGAATCTACGAATATGCTCTCCAGCTGGTGTTTTATCAGGATTAATGACGATAGCGTGATTATCGCTTTGTAATTGGTGCATATGTGATTTGAATATTTTCAACAACTCGTTGTGCTCGTTCAAAAGAGCATCTAGCTCGCTGACGATGCGCCTGGAATAAAGTGAATCAAGGTTATTATAATCACAACGTGCATTCACGCGATTGGCAAGTGCGCTTCCGGAATCCTCGCCGCCCATAAAGTAGATTTGTAAGAATTTATGTGGTTCGTTTGGCATTGGCAGCAGTGAGCCCATTTTATGATAAACTTGGCCTCTGATTTTGAATGTAGAATTGAATTGTTGACCATTTGCATTAGTATTTCGAACTATTTCTGTTGCTCCGAACGATGTCATTTGAAAGCATGAATTGAATCTTCGAATTGACTTCAGGAACACGTTAGAATCTGGATCCGTGCCGATAAGTAAGCCGTTCAATGGTTCAGGTGGTGTTTCAATTTCAGGTAGTTGCACTTTTCCTGACGCGCAACACATCCCAGCTGGCTCATTTTTGAATTTCAGAGCATGACAATGCGGACATTCCTTGTCCATAGCACCAATTACCACTTTTGAATGAGCATAATATTCAATATCGGGCTCATACTGAAATGCTAGACGCAGGAATGAATCAGATATAAATGCTCGATGTACCTGTTGTCGTTGTTGGTCATTTGTTGTTCGTCTATTGACTGTGAAACGGCGTGATTGTCGTTGTTCTAATCTTCTGACTTCATTGCGTTCAGCTCGTGTATCTTCTGGCTCTTCTTGATGCAATTGCGCCATTCTGACACGTGCATCAGTATTTTGTTGCTGGATTTGTTCTTCTGTTCTTTCGGATCTGCTATTTCGCAAGTTTCGAGCTTTACTTGTACTGCGGCTCAAATCAGCCCCTTTGCGTTTTCTTGGCATTGCTCACTGTACAAAACATACATAAATAGAATTAATGAAATTATTTAATGATGAAAAATGTTAAAAGTGTAATTAGGGCCAGGATTTTTGCCGCAGTTTTGAAATGATTTATAACAAAAATATAAGTTTTATGGAAAAATTTTTCAAACTAAAGTAAAAAATTAAATTTTATGAAAACATTGTCTCTAAATTAAATTAAAATTACATTTTTATAAGATCAACAACACTTTCGATATAAAAAAAAAGTATACTTACAACACAAAATCCGTTGTTATTGGAAGCTCGTGTCACGTGTTGAGTACTTTTGAGGTTATAAAATCACTTGATTAACTAATCGTGCAAAATACACACAAAATTGATAATTTAATTATTATTGATAAAATAGGAATGATTAAAAGTTAATATGAGAGTTACACTGAGATAGCAAAATAATAATTGTCAACGTTACTACTACACTTGATGCATAAACAATAATGATGGCCGACAACTGTGTAGGGAGTGAGAAAGAAAGGAGACCGGCTTCGTTCTCATCCCTACTCCGTGCTGTTTACTCGGTCAGAAGTGACACCTGTACACATCTGGCGGGGATAACTAATTAAATGACGATACATCAGTTTTCGACCGGAGAGGAAAAATGATTAAATTACTAAAATGGCTATTAAAAAATAAGGGTTGATCGTAGAAGGGTGAAAATTGAGGATTGTATGTATTTTTGTATGTTGTATCATAAAAAAATAGAAATTAAAAATTTTGTCTAAAAAATAAAAAAAAAATTTAGGGGTGGACAACCCCTAACATTTAGGGGGATGAAAAATAGATGTTGGCCGATTCTCATAGATACCGGATAAGCACAAAAAATTTCATCAAAATCGGTCAAGCCGTTTCGGAGGAGTATGGCAACGAAAACTGTGACACGAGAATTTTATATATTAGATTGTCTAATCCGGTGTTCACTACGCTCTATGCAATGACCTCGGCATGATGTCTTATAGTAATTGCCTACTTAATTACTTAGCCACACCACCGAATACGTGCACTATATATTGATATATTTATAGGGTACGTAACACCTCCCTTCAAAAAAAAAGACTTTATGTTAAAGCTTGAAGTTCAAAGCTTAAACATAAATCTTTAAATTATACAATGTTGATATTTTGGTTGGTTTTCGTAAAGTAGATAATACATATTTAGTTGATACAATAGTTATATAAAAATTATACAAAATAGTTGGTTAGTAATTAGTACATTTTAATCTAAAATTTTTTCTTTTGATTACATTTTCTTCTTATATTTAGTGTTAGTATATGTTTGTTACAATAATCTTAATCCTATTACAAATTTTCAAAACAATTACATATATTTTTTTATTTTACATATTAAATTATATATTCGTCTCTCGGTCCATTTGGTTTTATTTACGTGTTATTATTTAGAATTTTAAATTTAAAACTTATTTTCTTATTATCATCTTTTTAGGATTATATTTATTATTATTTGATAAATAAAAAAAAACTATATTCATAATTTGCTTCTTTCGTAATATTTTTTTACGTTATTTTTATGCACAGTGACATGTCTTTTCCCCCGTATTATTACGATATTTTCTTACGTAGTTTTGTGTTTGTTTTTATTTTTAGTGGTCAAGAATATAATGTATATATAATATAATAAAATTTTCTGATAGAAAATTATTACCTAATATACCATTTCTCCTTATTGGGAAATCTTTATCGACTAAATTAAATTCTGTGATTATTTGTTGTCCTTGGAATATCAAAGGTATTGCTAACTTCCCAAGTGTTTGTATTATTTTATCATTAATTCCCTTTAAATTTATGGTTTGTGTTTTATCGATTATTATATCTTTGTTTAAAATATTGGCTTTTATTATGTTAAGGGGCCTCACTACCAAGTCTTTTTTTTGTCAAAAACTACTGTTTCTAATTCCAACGATACGTGTCGACAATTATCACGATTTTCATTCTGAAAAGATATTCTGATTGTCCGTAATATATACAAGGGAACGATCGAGCCACATTTTTAATTTTTGTAATTTAAATTGCAATAAAAATTGTAAAAAAATCAAAAAAAAATACAGAATTTCCAACTTAAATATTTAATTAACTAAATACAATTTTAAAAATGTGCCTCGATCGATCCCTCGTACATGTTGTGGAAAATAAGAATATTTTGTCAGAATGAAAATCGAGGTAATCGTTCCGACGTATTGTTGGAATTAGACTTGTCTGTTTTAGTGAAAAATAAAATTTTTTTTCGCGATCACAAAATATAATCCGACATGTGCGTGCGAGTGCGAGCGAGTTCCTTCCGTACCCGTTACACACAAAATCAATTATTACCGTCGCGTCGCGTTCCTAGAAAAGTTCAGATAACGTCTATACTTATAATTTAGTATAATAATATTAGTAATAGTAAATACATATATTTAGATTTCGGTATTATATTATCATGTTTATTGGATACCTAGGTGGGTACAGTACTATAAAAGTAGGTAGGTATAATTGTTTTTCTAAATTATTTTCCTCGGCTATCGAATGTTAGCATTATTCGACAGTCAACAACCATCCCGTCAAGTTCGATTTTATTATTTTAAAATGAGTTCAAAATATACACCGAAAACAAAAATTGCACTATCGAAAAGAAAAAAACACAGAGGATTTATAAATTCAATTAGAAACCCCCATACCGTGAAACAACGAAATGTAGATGAGACTCCGTAAGTATTTTTTTTATAATTTATAGATGTAAAATATAATATAATAGGTATTATATATTATATTATATAATATTATTATATGTTAATTATTTAATTTTGGATTGTATAGAAAAAACGGTAATTTTGATCGAATGCAAAATGACAGTCCAACTCAATTTTTTGCCGAAGTAGAAAATACAAAATTGAATACTAGCACTTCACCCATTAAAAACAATGATCCCAAAATACAAAGTTTATTTGGACGTAGAATTGTTGATATAGCTTACATTTTTAAACAAATAGTAGATGCTGATCACCACATACCTTTCGACTGTTCCTTTAAGGACATGGTATGTGTGAATGAAAAACAGGATGGATTAATATCAAGCTTTAAATTCATTTGTTTGTTGTGTAATACTCAAAAAGTAATCAATTCAGAAAAAAAATTAGATCAAGAAGTAATGAATCTAAATACAGCGATTGTAGCCGGAAATATGAATGTTGGAGCGGGATTTAGCCAGTTGGAGACTATTACATGTGCAGTCGAGATACCTCCTATTTCACAATATATATATGATAAACATCATAGTATTGTTTGTTTGGGATATGAAAAGGCTGCAGCTAATGCAATGGAAGAGGCTGCTAAAGAAGAAGCACAATTAGCAATTTTGGCAGGAAATGTTGATAGTGACGGAACTCCACTCGTTACAGTTGTCGCAGATGGAAGCTGGTGTAAACGATCGTACAGGACAATGTACAACTCATTATCTGGCACGGTGAGTACCTACCTAATATTAGTAATCTAATGAAAATTAAATAAAACAGAAATATTTATTAATTAGTATTGCCTTAGTGTTTTATTATAAATAAGTTAATAAAATATTTTGAAACAACTGTTGAAAATTTCAAGTTTCTACGATATAATTTATATTTTTTTAATAATAACAAAAATCAAAATTCGTTTAATATAGTAAATCGTTATTTTACGGATGAATTTTTGAAAATAAAATATATAAATAAAATGCCAATCTAAACAACTGGTAAAAGTTTCAAGTATCTACGACTTATATTTTTTGAATAATAACGAATATCTAAAATTATAAAATCATTTTTGGATGAATCGTTATTTTACGCAATTTTGGAAAAATTTAAATTTTAGACGTTCATAAAAATGTTTTCTAAAATTATGCTAGTTTTATTTTATAGTTATTTGAAGAAAAATGTATGGATAAACTTATATTGAAGTTTTAGATTCTGAGCGGAGCGATGAATGTATTGATTTTACAATGATGTATGTTCTTTTTTTTTAGTTCTTTTTTTTTTGTGTCTGTCATCACGGTTTGGAGCAGTAGAACTGCTTGGATTTTCTTCAACAGTACTTAGTTAGACGCGAAAGTGAATTTAGTTGGTGCATTCGGGAGGTCATTTTTAAAATTCCTACTAGTTTTCCAAAGAACCGGGAAAAACAAAGTAAAAATTAAGGAAAAACGGGAATTTTTACGCAAAATCGGTTTTCAGCAAAAATCGATTTTGGATCTTGGTATAACTCTAAAACAAATGACCACAGATACATGAAATTTTCACTGAACGTTTATATTAGTATTTTCTATACATGATACAATTTTCAAAATATTTTGATTTGTTTTGAACTATTTACGGACATATTCAGTTTCTTATTGTTATAGGTTTTTTTTTTATGAATGTCAATAAAAATGTATTTGTTGGGTAGAAAAACTTGAAAATTTAATACAAGGCTCCTGATATTTGGTTACAAATGCAGTTGAAAAATATTAAAAATACATAGGCACAATTTTTTTTTACAAGCATTTAAAGTTCGATTTTTGATAACATTTATAAAATTTAAAATTTAAAAACGATTTTGGTAGTTAAAAATTTATAAAATGTTCAAATTTTATAGTTAACGATTGAAAATTTAAAACAAGGCTTTTTTTTAAACCTTAGGTATGTGAGTGACGACTTTATATTTTAGATTCTGAGCGAAGTTATGAATGTATTGATTTTACAATGATGTGTATTTTTTTTTTTTTTGTGTGTACACGAGAAGTAGTCGAAATAATGCTACGATTTTCTTCAACAGTATCTTTTCCGATGGGAAAGTGAATCTAGTTGGTGCATTCGGGAGGTCATTTTTTGAAATTCCCAATAGTTTTTTATAAACATTTTAAGTTCGAATTTTGACAATATTTATCAAATTTAAATGTTATAATTATTTTGTAGTTAAAAATGTATAAAACGTTCAACTTTTATATCTATAAGGATTGAAAATTAAAAACAAGATTCCACGTAAATAGGAGTATAGTAACTCACCGCCTTCGCTCAGAATCGTTTTTCGTATACAATGATATTTTATCATTGAATTCAAATTTAACACCACCCATTACAGTTACACACTTATCTTTATTTTAAAATTTCAGGCTGCAATAATTGGTTACAAAACAAAAAAATTGCTTTTCCTTGGTGTAAGAAATAAATACTGTTCTATGTGTGCCCGTAAAAAACCAGATGAAAGTCTAACAGCGCACAAATGTACTAAAAACTGGCCAGCTACGCATAGTTCATCAGGCATGGAATCATCAATTATTGTTGAAGGCTTTTTACAAAGCGAGAAAATGTATGGTATTAGATACAATAAGTTAATCGCAGATGGTGACAGTAGCGTGTATAAAAAAATTTTGGAGGCAAGACCATATAAAAATTTAACTGTAGAAAAAGTGGAATGTAGGAATCATCTTTTACGAAATCTTTGTAATAAATTAAAAGATATGACTGTGAAAGCACAATCGGGTAAGCTTGAATTTCGAAAAATGTTAAGTGGTAATATACTTAGAATTCGTCGGGGTATCGTATCTGCTATCATGTATCGTAAGGTGAATGGGCATTCTGTTGCAGAGCTTAGACAAGATATAATGAATAGCATCAATCATGTTTTTGGGCATCATGAAGAGTGTGCTTCATATTTTTGTGTAAAAAATAAAACAGACATGACAGATTACATTGAAAAAATCAAATCGATGGATCAAGAGTTTTATGCCAATGTAATGAAACACATTAGAAACTTGGCCAGACACAGTGGTAGTTTGCTACAAGACGTGGACAGCAATATAGTCGAGTCATACAATGCTATAATTGCAAAAGTAATCGGTGGGAAACGTATAAACTTTGCAATGAATCGTTCTTATTCTGGCAGATGCATGCTAGCAGCCGTAACCAAAAACACAAGTCGCCCGCTTTATTCTCTTCATAAGGTGTTGTACCATAAAAGTCCATCAAAACGAGGATTTTTAAGTGCTGTAGAGTTAAAAAGAAAAAGAAAACAAAATCTTCAAAATATTGCCAGATTAAAAAATAAAAGATTTAAAAAACAACTTTTTAAAAACAATGGTCCCGATTTATCGTATGGAGAAAATGCCGTTAGACCCGATATGGATCATTTAGAATTTGATCGACAAAAAGAAGACATTTTAAATGAAATGAAAGAAGTAGCATCAAAAAGAGACGAAATTCAAAAACAAACTGTCGGACAATACGAAAATGTACAGTGGAACGAAGTACGAAGAAAACTTTTAACGGCTTCTAATTTCGGACGTATCATCTCTCGAAGACCATATACTGGCTGTGAAAATATTGTCAAGAGTCTTTTATACAACACACAAATAATGGCACATTCATTAGATTATGGTCGTGAGAATGAGGTTGTTGCTAAAAAAGAACTTGAAAAAATTTTGAACAAGCCTATACGTGACTGTGGTATTTTTATAGATGCAGAGCATTTCTTTTTAGGTGCTACTCCAGATGGTTTACTGGATGACGATGGACTGGTCGAAATCAAATGTCCATACTCTGCTGCTAATATGACTCCCGATGAAGGCATATTAAATAAAAAAATTGATTTTTGGTCTATAAATAAAGATGGGAGTATTGGAAGTTTTAAAATAAGACATAAGTATCACTATCAAATTCAAGGACAAATGAAAATTGCACAAAAAAAGTTTTGTGTATTTGCTGTGTGGACTCCAAAAGGAATAAAAACGGAAACAATCTTTTTTGATAAACAATTTTGGGAAAAACAAATGTTTCCAAAATTACAAACATTTTTTTACGATTGTATATTACCTGAGATCGTGGACCCAAGGTATCCAGGAAGACCAATTAGAAATCCGCAATCAATTGTTCATGCTCAACAAGAGCAAAAAAAAACTAAAATAGTCGTACATAGGCCATAGAAACTATACAACATAAATGTTATTATAATGTCATTAAAATATAATGAATATTTTATTCTTGTTTAATTATTTTAAAGTTATAAATTTTGTGGTACCTACTTAGTACTTATATTATATTATCATCAATATATCATTAAAAACTTAGTATAATACTTTTCCCGAATACCGAATAAGTTACATATTTTATAACTACCAAAATTATATGTGATTTTTATCTAAATATATATAATATTATGTCATCTGCAATTTGGGGAACAACTGTATACGCTACTGGCGGACGCCGGACACCCCCTTTGAAAAAATCCTGGTTGCTCATGGTTTTTATAAATGTTCATGCGGAACGGTCGAAGCTACGAATTCTCGATGGTTATCGGTAAATACTGAATATAAAAAAAAAGTAGTGACTATTATCGTTATCATTACGTACGGAAAACGAAAACAATGAACGGGACTTATTCCAAGAAGACATCGCGTGACCGCCGCGACAAACGTCTGACTAATGATCTAATGGCTGGGTGGTGAGTAGGCATTGTTATATGCAGGTTACTACTACTAACGATAATTTACGACTAATACAACGACAAGGCTGATTGCCGAATGTATAAGAAGTTGCCTATAAAATGTTCCTTAGAATTCAGTAATATGGAGGACCCTTAACTTCACTCCCTGTATCGACAAGAAATTCTAACTCCTTATCCGTACAAGCAGGTGATTTGCATTTTATGTGGTTATTGTTGTTTATTTCTGTTAGTATAACGGGATAACAATTTCTGATGTGTCCACGGATATATGGTTGATCGCACGTGCTCCGGGTGTCGCGTGAGACGCTTGTCCGTTTCCCGAATATAAATTAGTATTACTCCGGCGTTCATCGTTTTGTTTTTTATAACATATCGCGATATGGTGTCCTGTTTTATTACAGTACGAGCATGTTTCGTGTGCATTATAATTAGTTGGTGGACGCGTGAAATTATTCTGATTGGGTGGTCTATTATTACGGGTATTGTTATTCAACCGGCACTGTGATGAAAAGTGTCCTTCGCGATTACATGTAAAACAACGTTTAACATTAAAATTGTTGTTCCCTATATTATTTTGGTACTTATTATTCCTGTCATAGGAATTATTTCCGTTAGATTCATTTTTATTATTATTGTTATTGTTACGATAGTTATATGATGTGTTTTGATTATTATTTGGTCTACCTGTATTATATGTATAAGCATTATTATTCTTAGGTTTATTATGATTGCTTGTATTATTTGTGCGGAATATTTCTTGCACATCGTTGTAGGTTCTTATATTTTTTTCTGCGACTAGGGCAGTCTGCATTGCTTGTTCTAAGCTGGTGGGGTTTGTTGTTTTTACTTCGAATTTTATCTGGTCTCCTAAACCGTTTATATAGCTAACTAGAGCTTGCTCCCTAATATTGTCACGTAATATCTTTGCTTCGACGGGTGTTTTATCTATGGCTACTGTGTTACACAGTTTTTGGTATATTTCTTCTACTCTATTATTGACTATTGTATGCGCATATGGTTTCATTATTTTTTATTTTTATTATATTTAATTCGATTTGTAGATTAGCTGCGCCGTAAGGAGTTTCAAATGCATCTAATAATATTTTTTTCATATCATCCCATATTTTAATTTCTTTATATTTGGTTACATTAAAAGCTCTGTCAGATAGTTTAGTAGCACCTATCATTTTTAACATAAAAAGTTGTTGATCTATATCTACCGTGTTTATTATTACTTCGCAAGCATTTAAGAATGGATATATCTCAGTTTGTCCTGAATAATTTGGAATTAATTTAATTGCTTCGATCGCGCTTAGTGGTTTCATTTCGCTACTATTTGTCATTTTCTTAGATTTTACTACTCTTTTTGGCTGTATATATTCAATGTGAACGGTATTTTTATCGCTTCGTAAACCTGTACGAGGTGTGCTAGTACTAGGACTTTTTTCAAATTCCTCCAAATTTATTAATCGCAAACTTTTATTTAATATGTCACTACTGACACTACTTATTGGTTTACTTACTACGTTTTCATTAATTATTTCCTCATCAATTGTATCTAACTCTTTAACTAAATTATTTAATTCTACGTTGTTAATTAATTCGCTATCAATGTTATTTATTTCGTCGTGTTCGATTATTTCTATTATTCTATCTAGCGTTTCTCTAGCTATAGTTTCAAATTCATCCTCTGAACTCGTGTTCATTAATTTAATTTTATATTCATTTATATTTTGAACTAGGGGCTTTAACTAGGGATGGGCTGTCATGGGCTTCTAAAATCTACACGTGTTTATACGATGGATTAGCTAATTCCAAAGGAGTAGTACCTACTCAAATAATATAATTCAATAATAATAATTCACAATAATAACTTCAATAATATTCTCAATAAATGCCCTCAATAATAATTCACAATAATAACTTCAATAATATTCTCAATAAATGCCCTCAATAATAATTCACAATAATAACTTCAATAATATTCTCAATAAATGCCCTCAATAATAATTCACAATAATAACTTCAATAATATTTTCAATAAATGCCCTCAATAATAATTCACAATACAGTAGGGTCTCGATAATCCGAACGAGATTGGGGAAAGGGGTCGTTCGGATTACCGATTTGTTCGGATTACCTATGACTTAATAAAAACAACAATTTTATTGTAATTTAAGTTATGAAATTTATTTTTATCTGTATTAATCATTGAATAATGTATAATTATAAATGTGTATATGCAAATTATATATGTGTGTATATGAACCTTATTTAAAATATTGATTTATTTTTTTTTGTACACTGGCTCCTATTTGGTGATTGGCTTCTTCGCAGCTTTCAACGTTTTGTTCAGCCCACTCGATGGCCGTAGTCAACGCTTTTGTGGCTTCTGAAGCAGATATTTTTGAAGGAGGCAAAAATTCTTCATCTTCTTCCTTCTCAATATCTTCTTTGGTCACTGCCTGAATGATTTCATCATCAGTTAAAATTTCTTGGTGCTGTATCTCTTCACCGCAGCCCCCTGATGCCCACTGTTGAATTTCATCCTCAGAGATGACTGTGTTTGGAGTCAACTTGACTAAAAGTGGGGTGAAGATAATGCTGCCTTCCTGAACTTCAGTAGTTTCGTTCACAGCAACCAGGTGTGGACTAAGGTTTTTCCATGACATTTTTATCAGATGTGACGAGACAGATAACCAACAGTTAGCCAAGTTAAAAACAACATCTTTAAGATTGATTTTTTCAAAGCTACCACCAAGTCATTTCCGTTTTCTTCGTCCGCTAAAATGTTCGTAAGTAAAGTTTTTCGGTAATTCAATTTTATGTTTTGGATAACATTCTGATCCATTGGTTGAATACGAGCAGTTGTATTTGGTGGAAGAAACATCGCAAAAATTTTGCCATCTTCACTACGAAGTTCTTCTACAGATGGGTGACCTGGGCAGTTATCCAATAGCAATACAGCTTCCATAGGAAAATTAATTGAAGAAAGATGACGACGAACGCTAGGAACAAATTCAGTGTTGAACCAATCTAAAAATAAATCTCTTGTAACCCACGCATTCTTCTGCCCTCGGTAGTACACAGGAAGTGTAACCGATTTAAATGCACGAGGCTTGTGAGCTTTTTCTACAACAAGTAAACGAAGTTTATGGTTGCCCGTCGCATTTGCGCAAGGCATAAAAGTGACTCTTTCTTTCATAATTTTTCTACCGGGAGCGGCCTTTTCTGTAGATGACACTAAAGTGTGGTCAGGCAACATTCGCCAAAATAATCCAGATTCGTCAGCATTGTAAATTTGTTCTGCTTTAAATTTTTTTTGTATGACAAGTTGTTCAAATTCTTCTTGGAACGGTTTGATGGAGTTTTCTTTACTCGAAAGTTTTTCACCGGAAATTTTGAGACGCCTTATCCCATGACGCTTTTTAAAGTTGTCTAACCAACCTTTGCACGCATTAAAAGCATGGTTATTTTTTGAGAATTGGCGGTGAAAAGATCGTGCTTTTTCACAAAGCATTTCACCACTCACTGGAACGTGTAAACGTCCTTGTTGAATAAACCACATGAAAACTGCACTCTCAACATTTGGATTCTCTGGTTGTTTTAACGTTTTACGCTTACCTGGACCGTTTTCCGTTTCACTGACAAACTTATCTAATTTTTCCTTGTTCTTTTTAATATCACTGATGGTAGATACACCTATACCAAATTGTCTTGAGATGGCACTGTAGCTGGTCCCCTTATTAATTAACTTTATTACTTCTAACTTATCTTGTAATTTTAATGTAACATGCTTACGTGGAGCCATTTCAAGAAAAACACGCAAATAAATGTTCCAAATACGTACGATCTTTATGTACACACAATCTACACACAACTGACAAACGTAATCAACGTTCATATCTAACATCTCATATCTAAACGACGTACACGTGCGATGTTCTAACGTAATCGACAAATTTTATTATTGGGAAATACCGGCGATGCGATAATTTTCAAGCTCGTTCGGATTACCGCGTCTTTCGGATTAGCCTGTGTTCGGATTATCGAGACCCTACTGTAATAACTTCAATAATATTCTCAATAAATGCCCTCAATAATAATTCACAATAATAACTTCAATAATATTCTCAATAAATGCCCTCAATA
Source organism: Nasonovia ribisnigri (assembly GCA_027563435.1). Taxonomy (NCBI): domain Eukaryota; kingdom Metazoa; phylum Arthropoda; class Insecta; order Hemiptera; family Aphididae; genus Nasonovia; species Nasonovia ribisnigri. The sequence continues at coordinate 26,162 of JANEHU010004657.1, read as the reverse complement.
ATAATAATTCTTTAATAATTGCCCGTTAATAACTTCAAAAATGATTTCAATAATTTAATTGCCCTTTAAATAATTACTTTAAATTTTCCCTAACTACGATGGACCAAATGTACCAAAGGAGACGGCTATATAATTTTATGCTTACAATACTGCCGTGTTCATCCAGTTGCTTGATTTTCTCGTCGTAGTTGAACTGCAACAAGAAGTTCGGTTTTCCCAGAGTTGTTGAATTGAAGCGTGCACTCCTCAGCTCAACGGTGATCCACGTACGTGAAGTTGCCTCTGTTGATAGAAGTTGACACAGAATATTTCAAAAATATTATTGAATCTTCCTGTTTCTTGGAAAACCCTGTCCACAGCGCCAATTTTCTGTTGCGTCCCAACTCGTGTCGATATATATATCAACTAAGGAAATGAAGACGTGATGTATATAGATATAATGTGTGTTTATTAACATATATTTAATACAAAAATACAATATTAAAGCGTGAGAGAGTTGTGAGTGGTGTTACGACCGGCCTCCAAATGTCTTGTCTATCCCTAACCGTCTCTAGCTCTCTATAACCGTCTATAACCGTCTGATAAGCTCTTGTCATGGGCTCCCTTATATATGCTCGTATACTTTAAGAGTGGGTGGTCGTAGTGGTAGCGAATGTTCGCACAAGGATAGAATTTGGGTCTCGTAGCATAATTTGTTATTCTGGTCGATCCGTATTCTGTCCCAATAGTATAGAGACTTTTCTAAGAAGAGACGTGTGACAACACTTTTATAGCTTAATTGTCTAATCCGGTGTTCACTACGCTCTATGCAATGACCTCGACATGATGTCTTATAGTAATTGCCTAGGTACTTAATTACTTAGCCACACCACCGAATACGTGCATTATATATTGATATATTTATAGGGTACGTAACATTATTATTATTAACTAACGTCAAATCCAATCAACAATAGGTGTACGTCTCGTCTCTAGGATTTAACTACGACTCCCCGTTCTCGACTCATACGTTCCTATTTAAGCTAACGGAGTTAGTTGATTATCATGGCCTACGTGCAATCAAGGGCGTAAGCTATTTCCAGCGTTCACCTTTGATTTAAGCATACGCTTTCCTATAATCTGGTTATTACAAAGTCCATGAATGTCAGCAGATTACAATACATACATATTACATTATTTAAACTAAATACTAATATAATGAGTATTATTACAACGATCAGTGAGAGCGACTGGTTACTACAATACTAATAGAACTAAATATATATTATTACTAAGTAGATATTTTTAAAAATACAGTTAATATATAATATAGCCTTAAGAGGACGTGTCACGGAAAAAAATCACTCGAAAAATTCCTTTAAAAATATACTTTGCGCGTTCCAATAATATGGGCTACTGAGTGGTTTAATTGTAAAAACACCTATGAACAAAATTGTAAAGGAGATTTTTATCTGGTTCCGCAAGAAGCCCGATTTTTGAAATTTTCATTTCTAAGTCCTAAAAATAACTTTTGAAAAATTAAAAAAAAAGTGTATTACGATATATATCATGATGTTTTAAAGATATCAAAAATCGGGCTTCTTACGGAACCAGATAAAAATCTCCTCTAAAATTTTGTTCATAGGTGTTTTTACAATTAAACCACTCAGTAGCCCATATTATTGGAACGCGCAAAGTATGTTTTATAAGAAAACTGCAGAAAATTACTCCCGTCAAGTGCTGCGCCGTAAGCAGTGGCCGCGTTCGATACTAGGTGTTCATACCACCACCCCGCGCGCCGTAACGGCAGTACCCCACCATGGTCAAAACAGGTTTCCTATCGCAGCCGAGCCCGTACATAGTTTATAAATAAACAGATAAGAAAATGATTATTATATTATTTGTGACAAATTATTTAATTTGATTCGATTTTGTATTTTTTATTCGTATCCGAATTTATACAAATAAAAACTATACTTTTGTTGTTCAAGTAATACGGATTATTGAAGTGGTTTACAGTAAATGTACCTATTATAAAAATTGTAGAGAACTTTTTTAACAATCGTAATAAATCCAATTTTAGATTCTGAGCGGAGCGAGAATGTATTGATTTTACAATGATGTGTGTTTTTTTTTATTTTTTTTTAAATTTTTGTGTCTGTCATCACGTTTTAGGACAGAAAAAATGCTTCGATTTTCTTCAATAGTACCTTTTCTGATAGGAAAGTGAATCTAGTTGGTACTTTGGGGGTCAAAAGTTAAAATTTCCCAGTAGTTTTCATGAGCGCCTGGAAAAACAAATGAAAAATTAGGGAAAAACGGGAATTTTTACGGAAAACCAATTTTCGACAAAATCGATTTCGGTTTTTGTTATAACTCTAAAAGAAATGACCGTAGAGACATGAAATTTTGACCGAATGTCTATATAAACATTTTCTACACACCATAGCATTTTCAAAATATTCTGACTAATTTTGAGCTGTAAACGAACATTTTCAGTTTCCAATTTTTTTAGGTTTTTTTTCTATAAATGTCAATAAAATTTTGTTTGTTGGGTAAAAAATATTGAAAATTTAATAGTAGGTTTCTAGTATATAGTTTCAAAGGCAGATGAAAAACATTAAAAATCCGTAGTCACAATTTTTTTTTATAGGTAAACAAAGTTCAAATTTTGACAAATGACGAAAATGTGCAATTTATTTTGAGTTAGAAATTCATAAAAAATTTCCTTTTTAAATCTAAGGTTTGAAAATGTGATACAAGAATCCTTATAAGTTTGCCTAATTTTATCAATGAAAAAATGTTTATAAGCAAGTCAACGTAAATTTTTTTGAGCATTTTAAGTTCAAATTTGTACAAGATTAGATATTCACTCGATTTCTCATGTAGCGATTTCCTTATTTTGTTGCAATTCAAAAACAAATAACTGTAGATGCATGAAAATTTCACTGAATGTTTATATAAGCTATTTCTATACACCATCTAATTTTTAATATATTTTGACTGTTTTTCAGCTTTTTATGGACGATTTCAATTTTCAAATTTTTTAGTTTTTTTTTCTATTAATATCAATAAAATTTTATTTGTTGGGCCAAAAATAATGAAAATTTAATACAAGGCTCCTGATATATTATTACAATAGCAATTGAAAAATATTAAAAATACATAGGCCCCCCTTTTTTTTATTATCATTTAAAGTTCGAATTTTGACAAAATTCATCAAAATCTCGAAAATGATCAATCATTGTAATTAAACAACTATAAAATGGTCAGTTTTTATAACTAAGAATTGAAAATTTAAAATAAAGATTCTAATAAATAGTACATACTGTAATCAAAAAATCTAAAAAATATTTAAACACAGTTATTTTTTACAGACATTTTAAGTTCAAATTTGGACGATATAACAATATATTAAAATCAATTTTAACGAGTAAAAGCATGGGCGGATAGGCCACTAAGATTTTAATTTCTTTTTTTTTTAGATCCTTCTGATTTGAATTTGTTTACAAAACCTTCCACAGCCAATTTTGCAAAATACTGGTTATTTCATCCCAATCAACCAAAAATTGGTGTACCATTTGCATATAAAAAAACTTATTTTCGGATTGATGGAGGAAATGGTAAATGGGTGTCATATAGATCCATTGATAAATCTCTATATTGTTGTATTTGCCTTTGTTATGGTGATGGATCTGGACCATTCTCTAAAGGGTTTATTGACTGGAAGCATGTGTATACTCGAATAAATGAACATGAAAATTCAAAAACACATAGGTTAAAATGTAGATGCTCATGTTATGAAAAAACAATATTCATCAATTGATTCACTATTAACTTATGGTCATAGTTCAATAAGGAAGAAAGAAATAGAAAACAGAAGGCAAGTTTTATTTCGTATAATTGATATTATTAAATTAATCGGTAAACGTGGTCTCAGTTATCGAGGTAAAACTAATGAAGCCATTTATACTCTTGATAATCCATCTTTAGACCATGGTAATTTCTTGGAAATGATTTTACTAGTGGGCAAGTATGATCCAGTACTCAAAGCTCATTTAGATAAAGCAATTAAAAATAGTACAAAAAGCCATGATTCTGGTTCCAAACAAGGAGGTGGGCACATAAGTTTTTTATCTAAAACCACAGTCAATTACATTATTGAGATAATAAGTGAAATTATAAAGTCATCAATTTCTGAAGAGATTATTAAAGCTGGAATGTATTCTGTACAACTTGATACTACTCAAGATGTCTCTGTGATTGACCAATGCTCAGTTATTATAAGATATGTAAACGGTACTTCTGTAAAAGAGCGATTAGTTGGCATGATAAAATGCAAGTCAAGCAAAGGGATAGACTTTGTTGATTTAGTCTTAAAAGTTTTTCTTAACCTGAACATAAAAGCAAATAACTGTGTAGGCAATGCAACTGATGGAGCTGCAAATATGCAGGGCCAATATAATGGGTTTTCTGCAAAACTGAGTGATTTAGCAGCGAAACAAATACATGTATGGTGCTATGCGCATGTATTTAATTTGGTAATAGGTGATATTACTCTTAAAGTATTACAATCTATTACTTTATTTGGAATTTTAAATGGGTGTGTAGTCTTTATACGTGAATCACACACCCGTATGGATGTTTGGACAACTATAAATTCCAGAAAAAGAGTTTGTACTATTGGTGAAACTAGATGGTGGTCAAAAGATGCTTCTTTAACCAAAATCTTTGGTAATTTTAATAATCCTGAGTCTGAACTTTTTGTAGACCTTATATTAACATTAAGTGAAATTGAAACAAATTCAAGCATAAAATCTGAAGCTCGTTTTAAAGCAAGTGGATTAAAGGCAGGTCTATGTAAGTACGAAATAATTTTAACAGCACAAATGTACCTTAGAATATTTGAAAAAACTACACCGCTCTCTAAATATCTTCAAGGCAAAGGGATCAATATAATGACAGCGTATCAAATGGTAACACAAACTTTACAGGATTTAAGAAAGTGTACACGTGAGTTTTCTAGGACTAAAGATGCAGCTGATAAGTTTGTACAACATACCAATAAAATGTTTCAAAAAATGAAAAATAATGTAATAGAAATCGCAAATAGTCTACCACAATCTCGTAAAAAAAAAAAACTAAGCAATTTCATGATTATGAGGCAGATGATGATCCTATAACAGACCCATTGCATTCATATGAAGTTAATGTTTACAATCAAGTACTGGACACTGTTATTGAGAGCATTTCTTCACGATTCGAAAAACATGGACAGTTATGTGCAGATTTTGCATGTCTTGACCCTAATAATTTCAAACCAGATGTAACACTTCCAAAAAATGCTCTTATTGGTGTGTTTGACAAGATTTGCAATTATTGTCCAGGAATTATGTATGAAGACTTTCGAAATGAATATATAGACTTCATATCAAAATGGAAAGAAATAAAAAAAAATATTGACTGTGTATATACTGAACTACAAGACCATGATGAAAATATTGATGATAATAACAAAAATAACTATTTATAAATATATTAATTTACCTACCTATTTAATATTGATAATATAATTTTAATTTTTAATTTTGTTTTTTTTAGAATGTTCAAATGATGATGAACTTTTAGTATCGTGTAGTCATAATCCAAACACTAATGCAAAATATTGTGTAGTTTGTTGCTTTGATGTGCTCGTGAAGTACAACTTATACACAAATGCATATCCCAGTCTGTTTGTTGCGTATAAACTAATGCTGACATTATCCGTGACACAAGTAGGATGTGAAAGGAGTTTTTCTAAATTGAAATATATAAAAAACTACTTGAGAAATACATTAGGCCAAGACATTTTAGAAAGTTTAATGCTTATGAATGTTGAAAAAGATTTACTGAGTACAATTGAATCAAATGATGTGATCAATAAATTAGCTGCTAGGAATAGTACATTTAAAAATTTGTTATCATTTTAATAATAATTATATTTTTTTTTTTTAATTTATTTTTTAGTACGTAATATATAATATGATTTGATTGTAAAAGGTATTGCGAGCGAAGCGAGCATTTTTTTTTTTTTTTTTATATATAATAATATATTTACCCTAGTTATATGAGGCCCCAATAAATATATCCCGGTAAAAAAAAAAGTACCTATCCGCCCATGATTAAATGTATTAATTCTATATCAAAAATTTCTTTTTTTTCGGCAGATAGTTCATTTTCAAAGTTATTTAAATTGTCTTTCACCATTTTCATATTATTATCAAATACAATTTTATTTTCATTAAATGACGTAACTGTATCATTAAAATTACTAATTGTACTTCTCAAAATCGTCGATTTTAAATCGATATCTGATCGTGAACAATTCTTAACACTTGACCTTTATCTTTCTCCATTTTGTTTATTGAGCTATCGTATCTTCGAACATCGTCGGCATCAGCAATACCAAATATCCATTTAAGTGCCGAACCTCCGTATTCGAAAGATCTTTTAACTCTTTTATTATGTTCAGCTAATTGTTAAATTACGCCAATTTCTTTTTCTAACTCAAATACTCAATTACATGCTTTTTAAGCCGAAGTGTAGATATTTTTGATATATTACTGATATTAACGTACATTTTAATTGATTTTAACACAGATTTATTAATATCTAAACTATTATATAAATACTTTAAATCAAAATACGTATTAATAGTCCAACTACTTTTATATAATTTAGCTTTACCAACAACTTCATATTGTAAACCCGGGCTGTCATCGGTAGATATCAATTTGTAAAGCTCGTCTTCTTCACTTTTAATTTAAGTTTCCCGAGTAGAATTTGGATGGATGAGAAGTAGCGGTATCATATAATAGCAGATCATTGTCCAAAAATCCATTTTTAAATTAACAGCTTATCTAATTAAATAGTTAAAATATTTTATTTACCAATTGAAAGTTAAATAAAGATCCGTATATAAGCAAAATATTAAATTATAGTATAATTAAATATATTTCTTACCTTTCTCAAAATATCAGTTTTGTTAGCTTCTGTGTTCAATGTTGATTTTTGAATAAAATAAAATTTAAAGTATGTATGAAAAATCTGAAAGTAATCACTCGAAAGCGTTTGTCAAAATAAAATAAATTGACGAAATGGCGTTGTCCTACTCAAGACTGCCGCACTCGCGTTAAAATGTGCTGACCCTTGGGCCGATAAAACGCATATGGTCGTTGGTGGCTTCATAAGTATTATGAACCCTGTCTGTATAGTCTATGCTATATGTATTATAGTATATATAGAAATAGCAAATAATTGTAGACAGATTGTAATGCTACTGAATGTTATTTATTTATTAAACACTGAACGTTTATTCGTAAATATTAAATGTAACAAAAATATTCTAAGTACAACTGATGATTATTGGAAATATTTCTAAGTCCAGTTTAATCGTAAAGCAGGGTGACGAGAAGGTGCTCGGAGTAGCTTGGTCAGATCACGTCTGAAAACAGATCGATTCGGGGTCCCTTATATATCCCATTGGTCTCCCTCAGCCACTGATACGAGCATCTGTGTTTCCATAAATACCGGACGCTGTATCTGTTTCGGAAACGCTTACGCCTACTCTTTCCTGTTGGTACTATATTTGTAAATCAGTACTCAAGTTGTTTGCCGGTGTACATAATTTAAATATATGTAGATATATTCATATACACATATACTATATATATATTTATATTGTCCTATAAATATAATATCGAAGTTATACTTTATTGTAGTAAAAAGTGCTTATGGTGATTAATATTGTTCATATCAAACGTCCTATGTACATTTGTATCGATTATGCATTACTATTGTTATTTCGGGTCTTGTTGTCTCTGGCTCCTAGCACTATGTACATAAGACTGTATCAATATTTCTAAGCTTTTAATCTACCATTGTAAACCTTTTCAGGCTAATGACCTCCGATGTCGAAGCCTTATACTTAATAAAAAAAAAATAAAATAAAAATAATATTTGTCTTATATTATATTTGTGTTGTTTCAACTGCATATTTACAGGCACTGGATCAAGCTTACATATTATATCGTACTGATGTTATTTAAGTAGACTTTTTTTTACAGGTGTGACTAGGTATGTAAAGTAGAATGATAGTTATTAGTAGGGATGAGAAGTTATAAGATTTGCATATTTTTTTCTGTATCTTCTATTTATAGCTAGGTGAGCTAAAAATCTGTTTTATAACCTAATGAATCGAAATTTGGTATTTAAATTTTGCATATCGTTACACTAATGACAATACCTCGTAACTAAATTTTTGGTACTTTTCAGGAGAAACATAAATCTGAATAATTATTGTTACACATTGACTACATTCTTTATGTTTGCATTTTAAAAAAACTTATATTTTTTTGGAATATTATATATATAAATAATCCACACATTTTTTTATGTACACAGTTTAAAGGAGATACGTGATATTGCTCTAAAAGTAATTTAGATACGTGGTATTTCTGTTAAATATACGAGGTATTACTGTTTGTAAAATGATTAAATTTTAACCATACATTTTATAATAATTATTACTTAAACGTCATATTAGGTAAGTAGTAGTGTGAATCAGTATTATGCTCTTTTGATCAGTCTTTACCGAAAACATGATGTTATGAATATAAAAACAGGATTATTAAAAATAACAACACAAAAGTAAACTATTAAAATTTAAGAAATTAAAAAAACATTTTAGATTATAACAATAAAATATTATTAAATTAAGTAATGGAGATCTGTCTTATGATCAATATTATAACAAAAAATATAATAAAAAGTAATTATTTAAAATAATAAACAATATTATGATGTTAATCAAAATAAAACACAACATTTTAGATTATAACAATAAAATATTATTATATTAAGTAATGGAGATCAGGCTTATGATCAATATTATAACAAAAAAATATAAAATAAAACACAACACGTTAGATTATAACAATAAAATATTATTATAGTAATTATTAATTAATGGAGATCAGTCTTATGATCAATATTATAACAAAAAAATATAATAAAAAGTAATTATTTAAAATAATAAACAATATTATGATGTTAATCAAAATAAAACACAACATTTTAGATTATATAACAATAAAATATTATTAGGTATATTAAGTAATGGAGATCAGTCTTATAATATTATAACAATAAAATATTAAATACAATGAATATGACTAGACTTTCCCTTTTTTGGTTTTTAGTTCATTACTATGTAAAAGTGTATCATAAAATGAATGAGTATCAATTGGTAAAACTTGTTTGAGTTTTTGTAGATCATTCCATTTAGATAATGATAAATTCAATGGTTTCTTGTACAATGGTTTATATTGAAATTGTTGATGTTCATCTATTCTTATGGTTTTCTTTCTAGGAAATACTTTTTTTGGTATTGCACAGTATGGGTTATCAAATAAAAGTTTGAAATAAATGCATGATGTTGATGGGTCATATAATAGTTCACGAATGTCTTTAACTTCTGGTTCTCCCTTTCCAATACCAGGTCTTATAGAGGTGTAAGCATTTAAATGTTTAAAATCATAAAAATAACTGTGTGTCAATAGGATTGCTTCAAATGGACTAGGATTGTTTCGAGATTCTATTGTTAATCGCACATAATCAGAGGGCAAAAAAATATCTTTATTTTTGATTTTCCTTTCTATAAGAGAATGTGCACTATCACATTCCATTTGTGTATGTCCTTTAATTAAAAATTTTTGCTTAATAACAATATTTTGAGTCTTACAAAACTGAAGAAGAGCGTTTGAAAGAATAACATTTCTGTTTTGATACCCACATCCATCAGAGTAGATAATAATTTATATTTGTTCAGTACATTTTGTTAATAAATGCTTGATAATAATTGTAGCAAATACAGATGCCTCTAAATCTGCTTCGCCTTCATGCCACCAGTAATTACTGCATTCGTTAGTTGGTAAGTTATATATTGTCAAGTTATGAATTTTTAATTTCATAGAATAATATAATGCACTTGCTTGTACTGCAGGGCATAATTTGACCGCTTGCATGTCGATAGTAAAACAGTAACACTTATTTTCTTCTGCATTTTTTTTGTCCTTTTGTTTCTCTTCCCTTGCACTATTTTTAAGAGCAATATGCATGGCATATTCTTCTTCAGATACTTGGAAATTTTCGTATGCTGAACATAAATCACATTGGTCTTTACGTGGTTTAAATATTGACACTTTATTTTCTTTCATGTATTGAGTAAAAAAACATTTGCTTAATGGAATAAGCTGATCTTCAGAACATTTTTTTTTATAACAAGTGAATACTTCTTGAAAGCTGTTAAAAGGCCCTTCAAGATACAATCTATTTGTTCTATCACGACAATAGTGAGATGGCATTTTTGCCAGGCTATTAAACCAACTTTTAATATGTTTTAAACGATCACAAAAAAATGCTCTCCTAGCCATACTCTGTGGTGATAATTTGATAATTTGACCTGAATTATCGTATGATGTAATTTTGGATAACTTTGGAATACCATGGTTTGATTCATTTACCCAAGAATGTAGCATAAATTCATTCATTCCAAGAGTACCCAAGAACATTTTCTTACATACTTGTAATGCAGGTAAATCTTTATATTTTAAATGATATGTGTATGTATTTAATCGTCTAGTACTATCATTACATCCGGTAGTATTACTTTTAGTTATCATTTTTGTTACCATATTACATGAAAATGTCTTTTTTGCTTCCCATGATGAATCCCAAAATGTAGAAAATATTTCCAACCTTTGATTTTCATTAAAAGATTGGCAAAAACGGTTTTTTGCTTTAATACAAAATTTAGATTCACAAATTGGCTGTATATTTCTTGCTGGTCGTTGTACATCTTGACTAACTACATTTCCTTTCCTCTGAAAGCCCATGTATTCTTGGCCATTCATTCTACATCTTTGACTAATTTTTCTTTTCCATTTGTTTGGTTGAGGCTTAATACTACGCGTGTCATTAGCTTTAGATTGTACATTATTCACATTTATATTTTCTACATCCATTTGTTCATTTTCATTACTTATATCATTTGGTTTCAAAATATTCTCAGTTAATAATTCATAACATAAAGGTATATTATTTTTCAGTGGAATTTCTAACATATTATCATTATCCTCTTCAATATTTATATCAGAATTCACAGTATTCAATTCAAAATTTTCCAGTGGAATTTCTAACATTCTATTATAATCTTCAATATTTATATCAGAATTCACAGTATTCAATTCAAAATTTTCCAGTGGAATTTCTAACATTCTATTATAATCTTCAGTATTTATATCAGCATTCATAGTATTCACTTCATAATTTTCCAGTGGAATATCTAACATCCTATTATCATCTTCAATAATTATACTATCAGAATTCACTTCAAAATTATCTGTATAATGTTCCAATGGAAATGCTAACACCTCATTATTTATTTCTACAACTGAATTTATTTCTGGTTCATCGAAAACAATTGTAGCTGAAGATATAATATCTGCTAAATTATGAACATTATGTTCATTTTTCACATCATTGTTATTATTATTTATAACAGACAAGTCCATCATCATCTTTAATCTGCGTCTCGCCATTGTGCCTAAACATATTAATTTACTAATAATATAATATATTATAATAAATATAACAGTATAGGTAAAGCTATTACAATACAATAAAACTAACTGTCTATAATATTATTAATACAAAATATTATATTAATTTAATAGTATTCATTATAACATACTAGGTAATATACTAATATTATGTTATAATGTAATTTGCGCAATTTCACGTAAGTAGGATGCGACACAGAAAAAATGAATTATGTAAAATGAAAATATCACGTATCTAAGACGTTTAATTACAATTAATATATTATATCAAATACATCTATTACATACATAACAATAGCAATAATACTTAAATGTATTAATAATTAATCGATTTTAAACAAAATATTATAATTACCTGTTGTTTAATTGTTGTAATGAAGACTTCAATCCGTCACTTTTTCAACCCATACGTTTGTGTTAAGTTACGTGATATTACATGTGATAAAGAGATACCTGATATTACTTTAATTGATTTTGGAGGGAAAATATCAGTCTTATCGTTACGGAGGTGATTAAAGAAAACAACCACAAAGAGATTACAAATATTTTGATACCAAAAAGTCATTATCGACAAAAATTGAGTTACGAGGTATTGTCATTAGTGTAACGATATTTTTGCATATATTGGTAGTTTTCTTAAAAGTTGCATATTCATGTTTTTTTGTGCATAAAAATGCATATTTATTAAAATTATGTGGAATTTAATACAACTGACATGAAAAATGTATTATTTTATAGAATTGTATGTGTTCGTAGTCTGCAATAATCAATAAAATAAAAATGCAGATAACAAATTTGAAAATTGTAGAATTGTAACATTTAATAGTAGGTAGGTATATAAAAGTAAATCTAGGATTAGTATCTTATCTAATCGTTTATTACTCAATTAGTCTGACTAGTAACAACCGTTGTTGTATAATCTAATCGTTTATAGATATATCAATATAATATGTGAGTGTTTGACGTCTTTACGTTATTTTAATTCAATTAGTCTAGTGACAACCGTTGTTGTACAACCATATGTTCATTCGTGTGTTTGTTTGGTTTAGAAACATAATTTAAAATGCCGAAAGTGAATGGAATAAAGAAATACATTACAGAATTTGGTGAACAAGTTTTTTCTACAGATGGTGACATTTTATTTTGTGAAATTTGCTCTGTTAAAGTTAACTCTGACAAAAGATTTACCGTTACGCAGCATTTAAAAACATCCAAACATGAGCGAATGCTGAACCGTAAACAAAATTTTCAAACTCAACAATTACCAATATTGAATTTCGATCATTTTTAGAAAAATATACACTCAATGATGTTCCAAGCGAATCTGCCTTACGAAAAACGTATGTGACTGATTGTTACAATGAAACAATGAATAATATTAGAAAACATATCTCTGACAAAGAAATTTGGGTTTCTATAGATGAAACTACTGATGTAGAAGGTAGATTCATTGCCAACGTTATTGTTGGAACATTGTTAATTGATGGGCCAGGTGAAATATTTTTATTAACAACTGAAGTTTTGGAAAAAGTTAACTTTTCAACAATAGCAAAGCTCTTTGATAATTCTATGTTCCTTTTGTGGCCAGACGGTATACAACACAATAACGTGCTTTTATTTCTGAGTGACGCCGCTCCATACATGAAAGAAGCTGGTACAGCAATAAAAGCATTATACTCGAAAATGGTGCATGTCACTTGTTTGGCACACGGTATGCACAGAGTTGCAGAAGAAATTCGAGGTAAATTTCCTCGTGTAGACAAGTTAATATCTAGAGTGAAACAAGTGTTTTTAAAAGCTCCATCTCGCACAATCTTATTTAAAACCGAAACTCCGGGTATTCCGCTTCCACCGGAACCCATACTTACGCGTTGGGGAACATGGATCAATGCTGCTTCATACTACTGCCAACATTTTAAAGAAATACATGGTGTATTGCAAATATTAGATTCAAATGATGCGGTTTCCATTAAAGTAGCTAAATAAATTTTAAGTGAAAATTCTATAGAAAGCTAACTTGGTTTTTATTCATTCAAATTATGGTTTTTTAACATCAAAAATCACGCAACTTGAACGACAGGATATTTCATTGATTAATTCAATATCTGTCGTTAAATCGGTTCAAAATAAATTAAATGACGTAGTTGGTGAAGTAGGCGACGCAATAAACCGAAAACTAAATTATGTTTTGGAAAAAAATAATGGATTCAGTATTTTACGAAATATTTCAAAAATTTTAAATGGAGAAATCACCTCTATGGACGAATTGCCAGAAGACTTAACCGGAAATGATCTTATTTACTTCAAGTATGCCCCCATAACATCAGCTGATGTGGAAAGAAGTTTTCCACGATACAAAAATATTCTTTCGGATAATCGTCGGAGATTGGATGTCGAAAATATTAAAAAAACTTTGGTGGTTCAATGCAACAAATTTACAGGTTTGAAAAATTATTAACACTTATAATTTATAAAATTGCATTTTTATTTTTTTAGCTTAAATCACCTGACTATCAATATATAATCAATATTCAATACACTTACCAATCATTTTTATATTGATTTTTATACTATATTGTAAGAGGAGTCCGTATAAACGTAGACTAGTCATAATAACTAACCAAAAAAATGCTTTCCTTTATTATTTTATTTTTATTGACAGAGAAACGGTCATCGCGACGCGTATCTCAAAAACTAACTGCGTGAGAAAAAAACATAATATCTGTACGCAGGTCGTCTGGCCGATCGGCGTACACACACACACACACACACACACACACACACAATTAAATAATAATATATAAATATCGCTCGACCGGTCTAGATATGAACGACGGTCGATTCACATTGATCGATAACGCCGATCACCAGAAAACCCGTAATTACACACAAAAATATAAATTAATAAAAAATATAAATCCTACAGTTCGGCCATTCTGCCCTTTGTTCGTCTCGAACAAAAAAAAAAAAATATATAATAATACTTTAGGTTTAAATAATGATATAATGACAATCTTAAATTCTAAGCTTCATACAAACAAAACACAAAAAAAATTAATTAATTAATAAATAAATAATATATGAGTATACAAAGATGCAACACGTAAACGGCATATAGCGGAACATTACATAAAATTAAAATTACATCGAATCTAAATTAACATTTGTTTCATAATACATGAGTACAATTTAGTTTACATGTCCCCAAAAAAAAAAAAAATGAACGAGGAAAAGAAATAAATTGTAACAATAAACAATAAATTAATTGACATATTATATTATATTAAATTTGTAGTAAATGTAAAAATGTACCTAGCAGCATAATAATAAATAATGTACTTCAAACACGGATCCACATTTTCATGCGGTCCGGTCCAACAATACCTTCGTACGGGCGCCGAGTTAATTGAAACCCCTCTATATCACCTACTATGTATCTATCTCGATCCAACACTTTCCTTACCACGTATGGTCCTCGGAATTTTGGTATTAACTTTTTATTTTGTCCTACCGTCACATCCACATTTGTTATCATCACATAGTCGCCTTCCTTGTAAATCGTCGGTTCCTTACACTTTGCATTATATTGTGTTACATTTGAATCTTGGGAACTAATTATCCGTTCCGCTGCCTTGGTTCTCAGAACCTCCATTTCGCGCGGATTATCTGTCACATTATTTTCTAATATTCTCCGTATCTCGTCATTAATTTCACCTACCTTTTTTTTTTTTTTTTTTTTGAATCATGGCCAGGGAGGGAAATATGGATTCCCATTACTGCCTCCCTGGTCACATCGTTTATTGTGACAAAATACAATACGATTACATTAATATAGTTTTAAGTTGACATAAATTTACATGAAATGGGGGCCTCTAACCTCCCTGTGGGTGGCCTTCGGCCAACAAAGAATAAAATTTAACTAAAGTTGTGTCTCAGTCTGCTACTGCTGCTGCTCCTAATGCTCCTTGCCTTGATCTCTCCCATTCCTCTTTGCGGCCCATGATGGACTCTACCATTGAGGAAAATGTTCATGTCATCTTGGAGGCTGCTTCCACTATTCTTCTCCGCTGAGCTGGGTCATCGGGCATCTCTTCGGGTTTCGGTCCGCACAGTAAATCCATTACATCTTCGGGACGTGGTTGTCTTCGTAGCATCCTCGACAGTTCCCGTCTCGCTTCTTCCCAGAAGGGACAACTGAAGATCGTGTGCTCGGCATCGTCTTCTTCGGCAGTGCAGTGAACGCATCCCGGAGGTTAGTCTGAGCCCTCTTTTTCTCCCATAGGTATTTTTGGAAGCATCCATGGTTCGTGAGCGCCTGGGCCATATGGTAGCTCACTTGGCTCGGTCCCCGATACCACCATCTCGCCAGGTCCGGTATCAGCCGTTTGGTCCACGCAGCCTTCCCAGTGGAATCCCAAACCGCTTGCCACTGACCAATCACCTCTCTCGTGGCTACCGTCTTGGACAGGACGTTGCCGGATTTCCTGGACTCGGCGATCTTCTTCCTTGATAAGGCCAAGAGAGAAGCTGGAGGCATTTTCGCCAGGACTAACGACGCCATGTCCGACACCGTCCTGTAGCACCTGGCGACTCTGAGGGCGACTGTCCTCTGAGCACTCAGCAGCGCTTCCTCTGACTTCTTCACTCCTAAGATACTTTCAGCCCACACCGTGGCGCCATACAAGAACCGGCTGTGGACCACACTCATCAACAATCTTCGCTTGCATTGCGTGGGGCCCCCAATGTTTGGCATTAGTCTCCCGAGCGTGGCTGCCGCGGCTTTGGCTCCCGCAGCTACCGATGTGGCATGTTTCACGAACGACAATCGGGTGTCCAACCGAACGCCCAGATATCGGATGTCCCGTTTCACAGGAACGCTGAAGCCCTGAATTTGGAGATTCGGTGTCCCGAAACAGCGCTTGCCTGTCAGAACGACGCACTCAGACTTCTCCGGGGCAAGAGTAAGACCGTTCTCCGACATCCATCTTGCAACGTCGGAGAGGACTGGGTTCACCAGTTGCTCCAAGAGCTCGACGTTGTGTGCTACCACCACAACTGCCACGTCGTCCGCGAACGCTATTAGCTTAACGTCTTCGTGGACCGGCAAGCGCAGGATGCCATCATAAAACAGATTCCAAAGCGTCGGCCCGAGTACAGATCCCTGTGGTACGCCACAAGTGACCGGCAGGCTTGACTCTCCCGCGGTGCAATCCTCGCCGAGCAACAGCTACCGCTCCGACATGTAGGATCTGATAATTTTGATCAGGTAGTCCGGAACCGACGACCTTTGGAGAGCTTCGTCGATCATTCTCCAGGGCGCCGTGTTAAAAGCGTTTTTCACATCAATCGTCACAATAGCGCAGAGTCGTCTATTCAGGACCGTACCACTGCCTGCCGCGCGAGCTGTTTTCAGGACCTCTTCTATGGCATCGGTAGTCGAGCGGAAGCGCCTGAAGCCAAACTGGAGACTGCAGAGCCTCATTTCGGTGTATGGCTGCAACCGATTTAGCAGTAGTCGCTCCAACAGCTTACCGGCGCCGTCCAGCAGACTGATGGGGTGGTAGCTTGACGGCTGATCTGGTGGCTTACCCGCACCCTTGTGAAGCAACACCAGCATTGCTTTCTTCCATCTCGCCGGAAACTCCCCTCCAGACAGGCAAGCGTTGTAGGTCTAGAGAAACATCCTTGGGTGGCGCTTCGCGGACAATTTGATCACCTCATTAGGAATGTGATCTGGGCCTGGTGCTTTGCCATGTGGCAGTTTCGCTACCGCTTGGGTCAGCTCCTCCATTGTGAAGAGCGGCATTGTGTCCGCATGTGTTAATTCCAGTTCGCAGGAAAGTCCATGGTCAGAGGGACCTGGTCCCACGCTACAGGCAGCAGAGATGGAAACAGTCCTCTCGCAACTTGATGCGTTGCCCGATCGTCCATGGTGGGTGGCCGCCGAACTAGCTTCTTGGTGACGAGCCTATACGGTACTCCCCAAGGATCGTTGTCGACGGAGTCGCATAGTTCTCTCCAGGACCTCTCCTAAGCTTTCCGTATAGCCACTCTCAGCGTCTTTCTCGCGGTGTTGTATGTCGCAAAGGTCGCCTCTCGGTCGTTGGTGTCGACTCTCCGACCTGCGCGTTGGTAGCTCCTGCGGGCAGCAATAGCTGTCCTACGAAGATTGGCAATTTCTTCGCTCCACCAGTGAACTGTCATCCTGCCCCTGGGCAAAGATCTCTTCGGCATTGATGCATCGCAGGCCTGACTCAAGTAGCACTGGAGCTGTTTCACATGGTCCTCCGCTGAAGCGTCACTAGAGAGAGAGGGAGGTGGTCCCGTGCGGACCCAGTGTTCGTTAATGGCCTCTGGGGAGAGCTTGTTTACCGACCATCCTCCCGACCGCACCACACTCGAGGGCGATCGACGTGACCCGGCTTTTAGCACCGAAAACGCTATGTACTCGTGATCGCTGGCCGTGTAACGATTCGCGAAGACAGACCAATCAGACCCCAGTGGTTGGTTGTTCGCCGCTCGTGCAAAGGTTACGTCGATCACCAGTAGTATACATATATTTGCCGATCCTAGGACCGCCACCGCCGCAGATGCCACCGCCACCGACACCACCACCCCCTCTACACACCGCTCAGCCATAGATCAGGCCGCCGCCACCGTCCCCCCGTTACCCAGCCATAGATTGTCTGCCACCGCCACCTCTCCTCTTCACCGCCACCGCACCGCTACCTCCCACTTCACCGCTCAGCCAAAGATCAGGCCGCCGCCACCTCTCCTCTTCACCGCCACCGCCACCGCCACCACCACTACTCCCCACCCAAAGATCGTGCAGTCGTCACAACACTACAACACCTCTGATCCATAATTATACGTATGTACTATATACAGTACGAGCACACTAAACACACATATATTACCTTTATAATTTATATATATGCAACAGGGTGGTCAAAGATTCTGCATGGAATTGTTTATTAAGCATTACCGTTACCACTTATATATATATACATAATTTTTTTTTTTGCTGGTTTTTGTTATCCAGCATTTCCCATACTTAAAATCCCTTCCATTTCAATATGAATTAAAATAATGATACATTACCTTTTTAAATCAGTATGCACATACGTTTTTACAAAAAAAGGTACACGAGTTATTTACAATGTATTCCTTAACAGCGATGTTTTTTTATTGTTTTATTAATACTCTGGGATTCGAACGACGTAATTCAGAAAATGAATTTGATATACCATTTTTATTTATGCCGTAAATTTATTGTAATTTGTATTATCATTATTATTTACCATATTTGTTGTTTAGTTTTAATGTACAACCATTACCACAAGTTAGACCTCCACCAACGGATTTGGATGAAGTTTTCAGGATGATAGATGAAATAATGTAAGTTTAATATTATAATGAATAATATTGTTATTTTTTAACATTAAAAAATATTAGTTATAGTAGTGACGAAAACGACGAAGAAATGTCTGAAATATATTCACCTGAAGTATCATCTGATGAAGATTTTTAATAATGTAAATAGATATTATGTAAATAGATCAATAAACAATGTCAATAGTTTTTTTTTAATTATTATGAATTTTTATTTTACAAGTATATATTAGGTACAATATTCAATACAAACTTCTAACAGCATTTTGTCATCTTCTACAAAGTCTTCGCCCCAAATATATTTTTCTATTGCTTCAAGACATACATCGTTGGTTTCTTCACCGCCCCAAAAGTCGACTTGATTTGGTTCATCTATAATAGTAAATATTTTATACAAAATGAATAAAACAATAATAAAATGAACATACCAATTGTTCGGTGTTGATCAACACAATCTTCAGATATATGGTTAACATCGTTTCTAGTCTATAACAGCATAATATAACGTCGGTAAGGTAAGTGCTACAATATTAAACAATATTATGACATACTAACTTCATCTACTGAAATATTTTCTTCTGGGCTGAATAAATTACTGTAATAAACCCGTCTTGGTGTATTTGATAGCTACAAAATTTATTATTTTTTAATTATATATATATAATATGATATATATACGTAATTAAACTGACCATTATATCCAACTCGCCATTTGCTATAAAATCAATAAATCCTGTTGAAATGTCCTGTGTATTGATGGTAGATTCTTGGCTGTTGTTGTACGACATTTGAAAAAAAAAGAAATGATAAAACGATTTTTAAAAAATATAAAATAATTGTTTTAAGCAAGAGCGTTCAGAAATGCACTAACAGTGCACTGAGATTTAGCTTAGGTATCATGTTTAAGAGAAAGAAATTACATCGTCATACGGGGGGTATAAAATTGCTAAGACAGCATTTAAGCAAAAATCTTGGAAACGTTGAATTTTGAAATGTGTACAAAAATTATTATTATTTGGCTTGATCATTGTTAAATGCGTTAGTAACGATTTGACAGTCATTGTCTCAGGTTAGCTATCTCTTTATCTGTATATTTTGTTCATATTCAAAATGTTTAAGTGCGAACAGTGTGAATATACTTTTTCGCGGAAAGACATTTTAACCAGGCATTTAAAGCGGCATAATAAAATTGAGCAATTTAAGTGTATTATTTGTGGCAATTTATTTTGCAGAAAGGACGCTCTCAGAAGACATGAGAAAAGTATTCATGGTGAGTAAATTTCATAGTCATACAATAGAATATTAGGATTCTATAGATGAAAATTATTGTTTTTATCATTATACAAAGATAAGATTAGTACGTACATGATAGTCATGATAATCAATGCAATCTGTGCGTTTTAAGGGGTTTAGTATATACAACTATACGTACATGCTTGTAGTATAAAAACAATATAACGCATTTAATTCGAGTTTGAAATAATAAAATATTGTTCCATTTTAGGTTTGTTAAACAGTAATGCACATCCAGTTACACGTACAGCGGCAACTGCAAGTAAGAATTATATACATCTATGTATTATATTTTATATATTATGATATCCCTTTTATAGATATCAATGGTGTAGCAGTATTGGATACGGTTGCAAAAAGTGGATTGCTTGAAAGTATGTATATGTTACCGGCAATATAGACAATTCAGGTATTTTGGAAACTACCTAGGCGTTATGCATATTGCTGACCCATTTTAGGCAATATAAATAAAACATATAATCTTTAATATTATTTTACATATAACCTAGGTATTTTATAAAATACCTAAGCATTATGTAAAATGCCAATTTCTTTTTAGGCAAAGTAACAAACAATTTTTCATAATATAACATATTCATAACATATTATTTTATTTTATTAAGTAATATTATTTATACATTTTACTTAAACTAATAGCTACTTATTACAACATGTTGTAGAAAAATGACATTTTGAGGTGCACAAAACATTATTTTTAAGGCAAATGCACTTTTTATTTTGGCACTTGGTCTTACAAATACATTTTAAAAATCCTTGGCCAGTTCCTGTGGACTGTTCCTTTGCGACTGTTCGTAATGCCACTTCTGTGTCTATTGGAACCTCGTCAATTTGTAGTAGCTTTTTCTGACAAACTGTAAACTGACTTCTGGCATATAACTGCTTCAGAACTCCATCCCGAGTTCCTAATCGATAAAAACCATCACTTGTCACCTAAAAAAAATAAAATATCTTATAGTTATTAATATTAAATGCATAAATTTTAAACTTATTTATTACCTCTAAAACAATTGCCAGTATACTTCTTGCATCTAAACGTCCTTTATCTACCTCAGGAACTGGAACACGTACAGTTGAATGAATTGCCACCGGTAATAGCTTCTTATCCGACCACGCCATCATTTTTTTTGCTTGATTTTCAAGATTTTCCTTGGCTCTAGTTCGCATGACATTGGCGTTTTCGTTATTTAATTTGATAGTGGTAGCTAATTGTTGTTCTGTATCTAATGCTTCATTTTCGATGTTTTGTGGTTGTTCTGTGATATGTTCTGTGTCAGCTGATACTTCATTTTCGACATTTTGTGACTGTTCTGTAATTAATTCAGCTAACTGTTCTTCATTTTCTATCGTACTTATTACATCGTGTGGTAAATTTGAAGTGTTTAGACCAATTTTAATTTTGCAGCCAAATAAAGCTTCATATGGAGACATTTTAATACCAGAATGATAAACTCGGTTTTTCATAAGCTGGATGAATCGAAGTCCTTCGCTCCAGTGTCGGTTTTTTTCATCTTGCATCCACGTTGTTAACATATTTTCAATATCTTGATTTGCACGTTCTACACTACCTTGAGATTGACTGTGCCTCGGTTTGCCATGTACTATTTTTAATTCGGGCCACATGTTTCTTAAATTAGACACTATTTGGTTTGAAAATTCTCGTCCATTATCAGACTGCAAAATAGTAGGAGCTCCAAGCAACGTAAAAATATCTATAATATTATAGGCTACCTCTTCAGCCCGTTTAAATTCGAGGGGCTTGAGAACAACAAATTTAGTGAGGTGATCCTGGTACACCATAATAAATTTAAATTTTCTATCAGGATGAGACTGGAAGTCTATTAAATCAACTTGGCATCGGGAATTAAAGTCTGGAGATATTATTGGTTTAACTACCACTCCTTTTTTCGAGGCTTTTTTGTTTTTGTTGACATGGTTCACAAAAATGCAAAAATGTCTCTATATCATTACGTGTTATATTTTTATATTTATTACCAAGTTCTTTGATCATTCGATCACGCCCACCATGTCCTATTGATACATGTGTGGCTTGCAATATATCAAATAGCTCACTGGTTGGCACATAATACAGAACAACATTGTCATCTTTTACAGGGAATATAAGTTTCGTTTTTCCTTGTACAACCAGCATATCATACCTACGATAACAGAAATAAATCAGTTAAAATAAATCTAAATAAAAAAATAGATGGCTGTATTTTATAAAAGTACTTTAAGCAGGGCTTCAAAGATGCGGATTTCTATGCACTAAAAAGTATCGAAATACGCCATATAATATGCAGTAGAAATCATGAAAATATTTTATTTATTTAAAATTTACAAATTAATGATTTATTAACAAGTAATTAATTACTTAAATACTTAACGAATAAAAAAATAATTTCAAAACACCAGAAAAAAAGATGACATTGCCCCAGCCCCAGCCCCAGCCCTCGGTTAAAATAACGAGAAAACAATATATATTTTTTTTTAAATTTAAGCCCTGAATTTAAGTATTTTTTTCTAATATGAATTTCTTACCTTTTGATTAAACGGAAGTCTTTAGGTTCTTTTTTCTTACGTCCAGCTTTAAGTTCTGCAATAATTTCTATCAATTCATTATATTTTTCATCAGACAAAAAACTAGTATTATTAGCCAAATTTTTACGGTTTTTATGTAGTTCGTTATAAAAATTTGACTTCATATTAATCGTATCCATAATAATGCCACACTGCTACGAGACACGAGAATGACGGTAAAATAATAAAAGTAAGAATGTTCAATTTAGTTCACACCGCGACGAGACACGAAAATGACGATAAAATAATAAAAATATGTTCAATATAGTTCGTCAGAATTATTATTTTTATAGTAGGGTATGAATCTGATGCAATAAAGATTAAGATTCTTATCTTTATTGTGTCAAATCGTGGACACCACGCGGCGGCACACGCATTTACAATAAACGATAAGTAAAGTCGTTGGTGAATAGGTAAAGCGCAGATTTCGCGATACCCAATTTTGTTTATTTTGATCATATTTCCTATTTCACTTCTGGCATTATACATAATACCTAGGCAAAGCTCGTATTGTGCATATTTCCGAGTGATTTTTGGCATTTTATATAATGCCTAGGCATTTCACAAAACACCGGATTATCCATACTGCCGGTAACATATATATATAGTAAATATATCGTGTTTAATTAAAAATTGTATTATAGGTGCAGTGTTGGGTAGTAACGTAACGAAAGTAACGCGTTACTGTAACGCCGTTACTTTGTTTGTAACGCGTTACGTAATTTAATTACAATTATTTTCAAATAACGAAAATGTAATGAAAATTACTTTTGATGAGTAATTTACATAGTATAACGCGTTACAGTTTTAAATTATTTAGTACCTATTGCGAATTTCAAAAAAAAAAAAATCTTAAAAATATAATGTCTA
This sequence comes from Nasonovia ribisnigri, assembly GCA_027563435.1. Lineage (NCBI taxonomy): Eukaryota > Metazoa > Arthropoda > Insecta > Hemiptera > Aphididae > Nasonovia > Nasonovia ribisnigri. The sequence goes on along the minus strand of JANEHU010004657.1, from coordinate 2,370 downwards.
ATGCGGGTATTATTTATACAAGTGGCTAATTTATTATTATACGTTCCTAATGTTCTTATTAACTATTGTCTATTATTAAGCCTAAACTATACGTCTGTACGTGCACTAAAAATAAATATTGATGGATAACCAATGATAAATCGAATTATTTACATTGCAGCGTTATAAATAATTATTATTGCTGTTTGGAATTTTACAAGAAACGGTGAAGTTATTATTATGATGTTATTTATAAACTATTATTAGAATTTTATTTTCATAAAATATTTAATAATAAGATTACACGGGACACGGCCGAGTGCTGTTATTCCTTATTATGTGTCAGTCGATCAGTCGATACTCTACAGTTACCCGTTGAACCGTATTGTGATATTATTTTTTCAAAAAATTCTTCTGCGTGATAATAACACCCACGATTCGGGCCACGAACATGGATTGTGATGAAAATGAACGTATGAACCTGCACCTACCTTGGCTGACTTACGATAAGTATTTTGAAATGTTAAAGGAATCCGAAAATGGAAAAAATATTCTTGTAAAATGTAAATTATGTGTGGGTAATTCAAAACTATTATCAACATCCAAGATAAGTTCATCAAATTTGAAGAAGCATTTAAAAGTAAGTAACAACTAACATTCAAACTCCACTATTTTTCTTTAAATATAATTGTTTTTATTGAACCCAGCGACCAGCCTTTTTAATGTATTAAAAACAATATAACAAAAAAATATGTGAAATAGCAATTGTAGTTATTTAAGCTCCTATTATTTAATACATATAGTAATTATTTTAATTAATTACATATAAAAATTATTAATTATTAAGAGTATGATAAAAATTTAAATTTTTACAGGTTAAACATAATATTGATATAAACAAGTCAATGGATACTCGAGTTACCGCCGAAAACAATAAGCGTGCGCTAGATGAAGATGACGTATCAAAAAAGAATAAACAATTGTACATCATAAATGCATTATCTCAACCACCAACGATTAATCAAGGTATGTTATTAAAATATATTTTTTTAATATTTTACAATGTTACCTACATATTATATTAAACTAGGTACATATTTTTAAAAATAATTGTCCTACCTATTTAATTCAATAAAAATTATTTACCTAAAAAAAAACCGGGCAAGTGCGAGTTGGACTCGCGCACAGAGGGTTCCGTACAAACCTGTAGGTATATAAGTAAAAGTTTTTTTTATTTTTATTGCAAAATGAAATTTATAACATAAAAATATGGAAAGCTGGAGGATCATAAATTAATGACAAAGGTATCTTTATCGTTCCAGTAATCCTTCATTTTATATTAACATCTATCATTTATTTTATAATATAACAAGGGCAAGCTTTTTTATCAAAGTTGGTAAGTACGCTATTGCATGAAATAAACAACTTCCATCGGGAGGCATAGGTATTATATTATGTAAAATAATATTTTCGTTGACAATTAACGCAACTATAGCCATAATAATTATGGCTATATTATGGCTATATAATAATAATAATATATAATATAATATATATATATTAATAATATAGTAGTATAATAATAATATAATAATATAATTATTATATTTTTGTAAAGTTTTGGAGTTTTATTTATTTCGGTAAACGTGCGAACAGCATCTGGGCGCTCGTGCGAATAACGCACGGCTGTTGCTCGCTCCACGGCCATACCGTTGTAGCCGCCTAAATTTCCCCTTCCGTGTCACCGCCGCCGACACCGCGCACCGTTGCCGACACCGTGCACCGCCGCGCCACCGACCAGACCGAAAATAAACCGAACGACGAGCAGATATTATATAGATATGTCTCGGATACTCAAAACCTTATCGGTAATACATTATCGGTAACACATTATATTATTAATTTCGATTTCAAAATAACACGGTCGCATGTGTCATTTATGATTCTATTATAACGCTTGCCGCAATAATCGACGACGCACACAGGCTTTCCCAAGTTAAATTATATATAGTAAATAAATACGTAAACTTATTAGTCAAGTGTTTTATTTATTATTGTAGTATTCGGCACATGCTGTAAAGTTGTGATATGTCTTAAACGTTTACGCATACACAAGGTGTTTTACTTATTATTTTTGAATAATATAAGCGTCTTCGTATACGTACACATACAAAGTTTATGTACGGTTTTTTATAAGTATCGAAGTGTATTGAAATAAAATGAAGTCGTAAAATATACTACGCATTTACGCATACACAAGGACAAGGTGTTTTACTTATTATTACTTATTATTTACTTATTATTATAGGTATAGGCTGGCTAAATAGAATTGGAAGTATCCTTGGATACGATTTCACGGCTGTATTTTTTCAATAAACATCAAATTTCGTT
>JANEHU010004656.1:0-69361 GCA_027563435.1 Nasonovia ribisnigri | reverse complement strand
TCTTACCTTTTGATTAAACGGAAGTCTTTAGGTTCTTTTTTCTTACGTCCAGCTTTAAGTTCTGCAATAATTTCTATCAATTCATTATATTTTTCATCAGACAAAAAACTAGTATTATTAGCCAAATTTTTACGGTTTTTATGTAGTTCGTTATAAAAATTTGACTTCATATTAATCGTATCCATAATAATGCCACACTGCTACGAGACACGAGAATGACGGTAAAATAATAAAAGTAAGAATGTTCAATTTAGTTCACACCGCGACGAGACACGAAAATGACGATAAAATAATAAAAATATGTTCAATATAGTTCGTCAGAATTATTATTTTTATAGTAGGGTATGAATCTGATGCAATAAAGATTAAGATTCTTATCTTTATTGTGTCAAATCGTGGACACCACGCGGCGGCACACGCATTTACAATAAACGATAAGTAAAGTCGTTGGTGAATAGGTAAAGCGCAGATTTCGCGATACCCAATTTTGTTTATTTTGATCATATTTCCTATTTCACTTCTGGCATTATACATAATACCTAGGCAAAGCTCGTATTGTGCATATTTCCGAGTGATTTTTGGCATTTTATATAATGCCTAGGCATTTCACAAAACACCGGATTATCCATACTGCCGGTAACATATATATATAGTAAATATATCGTGTTTAATTAAAAATTGTATTATAGGTGCAGTGTTGGGTAGTAACGTAACGAAAGTAACGCGTTACTGTAACGCCGTTACTTTGTTTGTAACGCGTTACGTAATTTAATTACAATTATTTTCAAATAACGAAAATGTAATGAAAATTACTTTTGATGAGTAATTTACATAGTATAACGCGTTACAGTTTTAAATTATTTAGTACCTATTGCGAATTTCAAAAAAAAAAAAATCTTAAAAATATAATGTCTAATGCGGGTATTATTTATACAAGTGGCTAATTTATTATTATACGTTCCTAATGTTCTTATTAACTATTGTCTATTATTAAGCCTAAACTATACGTCTGTACGTGCACTAAAAATAAATATTGATGGATAACCAATGATAAATCGAATTATTTACATTGCAGCGTTATAAATAATTATTATTGCTGTTTGGAATTTTACAAGAAACGGTGAAGTTATTATTATGATGTTATTTATAAACTATTATTAGAATTTTATTTTCATAAAATATTTAATAATAAGATTACACGGGACACGGCCGAGTGCTGTTATTCCTTATTATGTGTCAGTCGATCAGTCGATACTCGACAGTTACCCGTTGAACCGTATTGTGATATTATTTTTTCAAAAAATTCTTCTGCGTGATAATAACACCCACGATTCGGGCCACGAACATGGATTGTGATGAAAATGAACGTATGAACCTGCACCTACCTTGGCTGACTTACGATAAGTATTTTGAAATGTTAAAGGAATCCGAAAATGGAAAAAATATTCTTGTAAAATGTAAATTATGTGTGGGTAATTCAAAACTATTATCAACATCCAAGATAAGTTCATCAAATTTGAAGAAGCATTTAAAAGTAAGTAACAACTAACATTCAAACTCCACTATTTTTCTTTAAATATAATTGTTTTTATTGAACCCAGCGACCAGCCTTTTTAATGTATTAAAAACAATATAACAAAAAAATATGTGAAATAGCAATTGTAGTTATTTAAGCTCCTATTATTTAATACATATAGTAATTATTTTAATTAATTACATATAAAAATTATTAATTATTAAGAGTATGATAAAAATTTAAATTTTTACAGGTTAAACATAATATTGATATAAACAAGTCAATGGATACTCGAGTTACCGCCGAAAACAATAAGCGTGCGCTAGATGAAGATGACGTATCAAAAAAGAATAAACAATTGTACATCATAAATGCATTATCTCAACCACCAACGATTAATCAAGGTATGTTATTAAAATATATTTTTTTAATATTTTACAATGTTACCTACATATTATATTAAACTAGGTACATATTTTTAAAAATAATTGTCCTACCTATTTAATTCAATAAAAATTATTTACCTAAAAAAAAACCGGGCAAGTGCGAGTTGGACTCGCGCACAGAGGGTTCCGTACAAACCTGTAGGTATATAAGTAAAAGTTTTTTTTATTTTTATTGCAAAATGAAATTTATAACATAAAAATATGGAAAGCTGGAGGATCATAAATTAATGACAAAGGTATCTTTATCGTTCCAGTAATCCTTCATTTTATATTAACATCTATCATTTATTTTATAATATAACAAGGGCAAGCTTTTTTATCAAAGTTGGTAAGTACGCTATTGCATGAAATAAACAACTTCCATCGGGAGGCATAGGTATTATATTATGTAAAATAATATTTTCGTTGACAATTAACGCAACTATAGCCATAATAATTATGGCTATATTATGGCTATATAATAATAATAATATATAATATAATATATATATATTAATAATATAGTAGTATAATAATAATATAATAATATAATTATTATATTTTTGTAAAGTTTTGGAGTTTTATTTATTTCGGTAAACGTGCGAACAGCATCTGGGCGCTCGTGCGAATAACGCACGGCTGTTGCTCGCTCCACGGCCATACCGTTGTAGCCGCCTAAATTTCCCCTTCCGTGTCACCGCCGCCGACACCGCGCACCGTTGCCGACACCGTGCACCGCCGCGCCGCCGACCAGACCGAAAATAAACCGAACGACGAGCAGATATTATATAGATATGTCTCGGATACTCAAAACCTTATCGGTAACACATTATCGGTAACACATTATATTATTAATTTCGATTTTAAAATAACACGGTCGCATGTGTCATTTATGATTCTATTATAACGCTTGCCGCAATAATCGACGACGCACACAGGCTTTCCCAAGTTAAATTATATATAGTAAATAAATACGTAAACTTATTAGTCAAGTGTTTTATTTATTATTGTAGTATTCGGCACATGCTGTAAAGTTGTGATATGTCTTAAACGTTTACGCATACACAAGGTGTTTTACTTATTATTTTTGAATAATATAAGCGTCTTCGTATACGTACACATACAAAGTTTATGTACGGTTTTTTATAAGTATCGAAGTGTATTGAAATAAAATGAAGTCGTAAAATATACTACGCATTTACGCATACACAAGGACAAGGTGTTTTACTTATTATTACTTATTATTTACTTATTATTATAGGTATAGGCTGGCTAAATAGAATTGGAAGTATAATTGGATACGATTTCACGGCTGTATTTTTTCAATAAACATCAAATATCGTTTACAGAGAAGGTTTTAATTCCCTCGCAAGTAGTCGCGAGTTTGAAAATATGCGGCTTAAATTGTTATTATTTCTTTCGATTGCGTTGACATAAAAGTTTGATTTTGTTACAGTTTAAAGGTATTATAGACTTAAGTATTTAATATGAATTTTAATTTAATACCTCAACGCGTTCATGAGATAAGGAGTAGTAACTTGAAATTTTCAAAATTGTCAAAAATATTTTTCAAAAATATTTTTTTTTTATATGATGAAACTAAAAATTTACGGTTTTCGTAATTTTTCCTATATCTGTACTATATGACGTGACTTCGTACGAAATTTCAAGATTCTAAGTTCACGGGAAGTACCCTGTAGGTTTTGATTCCCGTGCGAGTTTCGAAAATTTGCGGAAATTTGCGGCCTAAATGGCTGTATCTTTTGATTGCGTTGGCTTAGAAGGTTGATTTTTCTACAGCTTCCAGGGACAGTAGACCTGAGTATCATATACAAATTTCAGTTTGATACCTCCACGCGTTCCTGAGAAAAACGCTCTTGACAGACGGACGGACGGACGGACAACAAAGTGATGTTATAAGGGTTCCGTTTTTTTCTTTTGAAGTACGGAACCCTAAAATGATTAATCATATTTTTATTTGATTTATATTAGTCTTCACCAATCACTTGAAAATTGTTAAAAGTAAAAAATCTAATAATATCATACATAATATCATTCAACACTTTGTAATTCAAGTTTTTGGACACTTTATTTTGAAAAAACTAGTCAATAGATTTTTATTTGGCTTAATAAGATAATTAATTAATTATTTTAAATTAAATACATTGTTTTTATTTTTGTATTTTTTTGTATTTTTGTATTTTTTGTGGATTTTGGCCAGGGAGGAATTTAGGGGGGATTTTGGCCAGGGAGGTGTTGGCAGGGAATTTTTGGCATGGAGGTGTGTGAGAAATTTTTTCCAGGGAGTAATTTTGGGGGATTTTGGCCAGGGAGGTGTTGGGATAGAATTTTTGCCAGGGAGGTGTTGAGAGGGAATTTTTGCCAGGGAGGTGTTGGCAGGGAATTTTTGCCAGGGAGGTGTTGGCAGGGAAATTTTGCCAGGGAGGTGATTGTGGAATTTTTGCCATGGAGGTGTGTGAGGAATTTTTTCCAGTGAATTTTTGCCAGGGAGGTGGTTGGGGAATTTTTGCCATGGAGGTGTGTGAGGAATTTAGGGGGGATTTTGGCCAGGGAGGTGTTGGCAGGGAATTTTCGCCAGGGAGGTGATTGGGAGGGAATTTTTGCTAGGGAAGTATTATTGGGGGTTTTACCTGGGAGGTGTTTGGTGAATTTTTTCAGGGAGGTGTTTGGGAAGCAATGTGAAAACAGTAAAGCAATGTGAAAACAGTAAGCAATATGAAAACAGTAAAGCAACGTGAAAACTGTTAAGCAATGTGAAAACAGTAAAGCAATGTGAAAACAGTTAAGCAATGTGAAAACAGTAAAGCAATGAGAAAACAGTTGAGCAATGAGTAAACAGTTAAGTAATGTGAAAACAGTTGAGCAATGAGTAAACAGTTAAGCAATGTGAAAACAGTAAGCAATGTGAAAACAGTAAAGCAATGAGTAAACAGTTAAGCAATGTGAAAACAGTTAAGCAATGTGAAAACAGTAAAGCAATGTGAAAACAGTTAAGCAATGAGTAAACAGTTAAGCAATGTAAAAACATTTTTTTTTTCGGCCCCCATGTAGTGATTATCGTGGGGGGGAAGGGAGGTGTTTAGGGATTTTTTACTTTATGGTGTCAAGCGCCTCCTTTGATACATCCTTCAGCGGCTGAAGGATTTTCAAAGTCAAGATATTGATTTACTAGGCGCAGTAAATAGTCTTCAAGCAGTCTCGAGCAGCATCAAACGCTTGAGATCTGATGATGCATATAACGATTTGTGCAATGAAGCAACAAAATTTATGGATAAATCAGAATCTACATTTACTTCATTACCAATACAGCGTAGTAGAAAGAAAAAGTTATTGTCTGGTGAAACAACTGAAGACCACACATTTATTGATCCTAAATTCCACTATAAAATTAAAACATACTTAATTGCAATAGATTCAGCAATTACTTGTATTGAAGAATGCTTCCATTCAAAATCTCAAGAATTATTGAAAGATATTTCTTTATTTTCTGTTTCAGTTCTGAAAAAAACAAAATCTGACCCTAACACATTACCAGATGATGCATTTAATAAATTTTGTAATTTGTACAGCAAATTTATTAATCATACCGAGTTAAAAAAAGAATACTTAGAATTTTCAAAATTATTTTCTTATTTTGAATCTGCTATGATAGGTTCTCAATGTTTACATCCTAGTTCTGCAACTAGTGATAATAAAGAAAGTTCTTCAGATTTAGAAAGCAGCGATGAAGAAGAAGAAAAAGAAGATACCGTTGGTCTAAAAAAAACACTAGCCAAAATTTGGGAACACTTCTTCACGTATTTAAGGTTATTACTAATTTATTTATTTACATTCCCTATTTAGACCTAAATATGTTTGCTGGATAAGAGCAAAAAATAAATTATATAATATAGTAACTCTAAATTATTGTATTTTATAGGTATGTCATACTTCCGGATTACAGAGCATTTTCCCGACATTATACATGGCTCTTCAAATCGCATGTACACTACCAGTGTCTAGCACAACACCAGAGCGGACGTTTTCTAAATTAAAAATTGTTAAAAACCGATTGAGGACAACAATTAGTCAGGACCGCTTAGAGCAATTAATGATTATTTCATGCGAATCTGATATTGATATAGATCATAATCAAGTTGTAGATGAGTTTGCCAGTACTACATCTGTATTATCAAAACATCTAACCTAATGTTTGGTATTTTGGTACCGGTATATTTTTTATTTTTATTTTATTAATAAAAATCTCAAAATGTTTTCATATTTATGTACCTATTAATGTTTTATACTTATGTAATAAATAATAGATTGATAAGAAGTAAAATACATTTTACCTCCTATAAATGTATGCAAATAATATGGTATCAAAATGTTTGTAAATACTAAACAGTAAGGTTTATTGAATTAGATACATTTATTTAATTTCAAAAATACAGTTGTTTGACAAACAAAGTCTATGTGATGTTTTGTGTGGTTTAGTTTTGTGGGTGGGTGGGTGGTCTTTGGGGAGAGTTGAACCACCTTTTTTTAATGAACTCGGCGCCACTGCTTCAGCCGAAAACAATATTACTCAATACCCAGTGCCGTACGCAGGATTTCCTCATCACATACATAAATATAAGATATTATTTAAAGAATATTTAATATCTATGAGTTATGACTACTGTATAGTACCTATAGTACAGTATGGCAGTATATATATTATAATTTGTAACTATACTATATTATATTATTATGTCTATATTATACATCTCGATGGGATATACCGAAGGCCGTAGGGAGAAGTACAGCTGGCGCTCTTGGTCTACGTAATAACATTTATATCGAAATAAAAAAATATAATGCTCCGATGAGTAACCTTTATATCTTAAATCGTGCTATAAACAGCGATATACACACAGTCATCCAGAAATACAATGTAACATAGAATATTCTTATTACTCAATGCATAAACCTATTAATAAATTAATCTAGTGTTTATTTATACAGATACACACATCGATATTAAAGAATGATTCATCACAAGGTTTATAGATAATATAATATAATATTATAATTATATAATATATAATATTATATAGTAATAATAGTAATATATAGTAATATTATATAATATTATCTATAAACCTTGGATTCATCATACCATATTTTAATCTTTTTTCTATGCATCATACCGACCCACCTTGTTTTGATCTTAGCACAGAAAGATTACATTTTGTACCTCTTGATTACTATTATCAGCTATAAATATTGTTAAGGGAAGAACTGACCGCATTAGTCATACATCGAAATCTATAGATAATATTATATTATACATTGTTCACGTCATCTACTTTCTAAAATGATGACTACAGAATAGGACGACTGGGTAATTTATATGCATAAGGTACAATTATTATGATTATTATCATAGATATCCATTAATAATAGAGATAATATTTTTTTATTATCTATGATTTTTATAAATATTTTATAATATGGTATCACGAAGTTAATGCTACTTAATCAATGACTATAGAAGTTACATTTTTATAAAATATGTGTGCTAAATACTAATCTATGCATTAATGTATTGTTACAGTGCCTAATACAATAGTGCAATACTGAAATACATTTTATGTATTTTTAACTACCTATTTAACATTTTAACCAAAGTTTTAAAGTTTTATTGTTCTGTACGACGATGTATTAATTTAACAGTGAACACTAAAGAGTACTGGGTAACTACTAGTTTCAAGACATGTCATGGCTCATAGACTTGGCCGGTAAAGCTGAACATTACCTGGATAAAATCGACCAGAACACAGCGGTAGTTTTACAACAGCAAAAAGAAAAGCCACTGAAAGACATTTTCAAGTATTTTTTTGGATTTTGTACATTTTCCTGATAACCTATCCATCTAACAGTATGTCCTTATAGTATGCTTATTTTTTCTCTTTTAAGAACACCGATATTGGAAAATGTGTCGATTGAAATCGAAAATAAACCAATTACGTCGGTACCAAGTTCGCCTGCTACAAAGTCATTACTCAAGAAACCTAAAAGTGATTCTCGCATATCAGATGAGCATCTACTGCAGTATTTAAATAGTCATGATTCGACGATTCAATCTCAAGTTTGTTATAACTGCTTTATAGCTTATAATTTATTATTTGAATCTAACAGCACGTAATTACACTTAGTATGAGTGTCAATCTACTACTTATATCGATAATTCAATTGATCCAATATCCAAACCGTTGACCGAGGAAAATCATATGTTGAAAAATGAAATAAGAACGTTAAATAATGAAATGTCATTACTGCAATACAAGTTGAAAACTGCAGATAAAGGTAATTACTTTTACCATTTTTACCATTGAATATCCAATTGTTATTTAATATTCATTTTTTTTTTACAACTGCTTACAGATATTAATCAAATATCAATAGAACTTGAAGTGAATAAAAGACATTCGGCTAATTTGGAAAAGGAACTGCAGGAAGCTCATATACAATTACGAAATGCTCAAGATGTAATGTTCCGGTTGAAAGAAAAATCTAAAACCAAGGATTCAGTAACTGGGGAAAATAATTTAGTTTCTGACAATAATTTAGTACATGAAAACCAAATTTTACAAAACGAAATATCAACGCTTCTCAAAAGGTAAACCTAGTACCTATTATTAATAATATTTAAACAATTATTTATATTGTACAAAATGTGTTATTTAAAATTTAATTTAGTTTATAAAATGAAAATATTTTAATATTGTGCAGAATTGAGGTGGACGAATTAAGGATAAATGATTTAACCTCAGAAAAATTAAATCTGGAAATGGCGCTTAATAGTATTCAATTTGAGAATAAAAACTCTGTTAAAAAAGAAATATTTACAAACTTAGCTAGTGAATGCAATACAATGACTGCATTCACCAAAACAAATTTGAACAATGTTGCCCTAAAATTAAAGGAATGTTTGAATGATTTAGAAATTGTTAATATACAAGCAACTGCTGATCAAGGGTAACAATTATTTAATTTTTTATCAATAATAACACTATATCTTAATAATATTATTAAAAATGTTTAAAGGACTTTAAGCACTTCAGAATCAGAACTTTCAGACATATTATCCAAATTAAATGTCATGAAGAGTAATTTACTCTCTATTGATTGTGGCTTACAGAAGTCACTGCACGATCTTAGTGGTTTTAAAGAACGGCTTGCAAATATTGATTTAGAATCATTTACAGATGATAGTTGTAATAATCACGCAGACATAACTAATGGTCAGGGAGTAATGAATGAGCAGATGTTATCACTTAAAAAGGCTGTTGCATGTAAACAAGCTGAACTAGAACAAGTGTTAGCTGAAAATAATTCAATGGCAATAAGAATTGAGAGTTTAGAGGTATAATTAAGTACAATATTTATGACTATACCTTTTTAATAACCTATTTGAATAACTATTCTTAAACAATTTTAGGCAAGATTGAAAAAAGAAACAAATATAGTAATCAATGTTAATGATACGGATGATGGTAAGAATGTTTTGGCTAATAATATTGTCGTTATCATTATGCAACATAGATTTTGATTTTAGCTAAAGCCAAAGTGCCTCATTTCATGATAGAAAAAGCATTTGATACTAGTGTAGCAAGAGGAGTTAAACGTGCTTATACCAGCCTAGATTCGTTTGGTTTAAGAACAGGAATGTATTTACGTCGATATCCGCTATTACGAACTATATTATTTGTTTATGTGGTGAGTATTTTTCAATAAAACTACTGCCTACTTTATTACGTAATGGTTTTCTTTTTAGTTTTTATCGGTGTTTATATATAATTGAGTAAATAAAAATAGTTTTTGGCATGTATTGTACATGATATACAATGTTGTAGCAATTTTAGCTTCATGACTTCAATTTCTAAAATTAATCAAAAATATTTGAAAACAAAAAAAAACTATTTAAACTAGTTTAATTTTTCTGTCATGCAATATTTATTAACAGTTTAAAAGCACAAAATATTGTCAACAATAATAACAAAATAATAATAAACAGCTTTGATTAATTCATATTTTCTATTTACACTTTACAATTTAACATAAATTATTAACACTTCTGTACAACTAAGGAAAACACAAATATTTTTCTTTTTAAAATGTATAATAAAAATATGTGAGTGTTATATATTATATTATATAATATTTTGATAATAATGTACATGTTACTTTGAAATTAATATAAAAAAAAAACAATGAAAATTGTTAAGTGGCCTTGTTGTCTTTGTCTGACAAACATGGCCAATTTGCATTCAGCTCAATCCATTTGTCTTGTAAGTTTTAATATAACAGTTAATTAATCTATATCAAACTTAAAGATCATTATCATCTGTATTTGTACATTTGTTTTTTTTTTCAATATTTTAAGCTAGATTTTACTTTAAGACTTACCAAGATTTTAGTTAAAATATTTTAAGCTTTAATATCTAATGTAGGATATTAGGTAAATACTAAATTTAATGTAATATTAAAACTAACAACACAAAATGTATTCCGATGACTGCTGAATGCAAATTTAACTTATTTTAAGATTGAGGCACACATGCTGCCTCTATGATCCTTTTAACCAATTTGAATAGGCTACAATATTAAAAATATTTTGTTACTGAGTTTGTTGTCATTGTTTTTTAAATATATATATCTACATTATATTAATACATGTAACCATTTTTCAGGTGATACTTCATTTGTGGGTGATGTTGATACTATTCTCATATACTCCAGAGACCAATTAAAATTGTATTTATACTTTATTGTTACTGCAAACATCTGTATAATATTCAAGTACTCAATTAATCAAATACTTATTTTATATTATTTAAATGTAGTTATAAATTATATTGTTTATTTTATTTTTATTTTTATTTTTATTTTTGAATATCATTTATTTAGAATTATATCAAGGAACAGTTTTATTATTAAATTTATTTTATATACAATATTTTTATCCTTACATACTTGTCATAATAATACTAAATCAGTTATTCCCATATCCAATTACACTATGAAATTTACCAATAATATTATTATTGTTTTAAGTAAAATTTAACATATTATAATATTATACAGACATCAAATATATTCTAATATATATTTATATCATACAATGATACCATTTGTTGACTTATATTTGAGAGGTTAATAATTATATTGACTATAGTGAGGCTTTGAAAACATAAATGAAACAATAATCATTTTTACGTTATTGTTTTAGTAACACACAATCAAGCCTTTTATACTTGTCAATTAGATCTGTACAAGAGAAAAACAATTTCAAACTTAATTTTGGATGATATGCAAGTCGGAAACTGATGTAGGCATGATTGTCTAAAGTCTAAGTTATCTGTGGTGTCATTGTATTATTCATTTTTCTTTGGTGGTATGATTCAACTTTGTTTGATTGTCATTCAATATTCTTATTTCCTGTGTGTCATATTGGTATAACATATTTTTTTGGTAAATTTTGTTTGTATTGATAAGTGTAATACAATTTTAAAGCAAAAAAAAAATAAATACAATTAGGTCTTTCTTAAAATATTCACATAATTATACTAAGTACATCTCAATTTTTACTTAAATAAACAATAATCTATCGTAATAATATTATTATACATAATATAATTTTTATAATTTTTCTCTTCAAATTCCAACCTATATAATAAAAAATAAATTGTCTTAACAAAAAATTTAAAACTATATACATAAGGGTACACTCCGACTTGTGTGTATAATATGTAATTTATTCGATTTTAAAAACGATCTAAAATTCTAAACCTGTAATGAGCAAAAAATAATATTAAAATGTGGAATTATTTTATAAAATATTAAAAATAAATAAAAATACAACTTTATAGCGTGCTACAACGGAAATAAAAACGACGAGGGCTACACAACTTAGGTCTATTAACATTGAACAGTACGCGAACGGACTTTTTTCAGTATTTCTGGATCACGCAATTGCTCTGCTATGTATCTTTGCATCGCATTACAAATCTTTAGAGGTAACTTCCATACTCACAACCTTTGTTTTTATTTTATTATTATTTATAAATATTTAAGGATAAGACGTATATTAGGTATATACAGGTACCGTATACTAAATTGAAAATTGGAATTTAACAATTGAATATCAAGGGTATAGCTAAGGCGATGCGCCTATCAGAATATCCTAACTTATAAATGCTCATTGGTATTTGGTTTATTATATATTTAGTTCAGTCTAGATTAGTAAATAGTAATACAAAATAATTTAGCAATTAAAATGTAATTTGTTCGTTATAAATATCACTGGTACGCGCGTATAGTTGGAAGATATTTGTCTCTACCCGATTTTTCTATAACATAAATATACCTATGTACAATATATTATAGAACTCAATTATATTTAATACTTAACAGTTAACACCGTCACATGGTATAAACTATAATAATTATAATATAGACGAATACCTATACTACAACTACCTACTAGTATTACTAATAATAATAATAATAACATTTATACGAATAACTAATTAAATTATAATATAATCGACCTATATATACAATAATTCCTTATCTTATGTGCGAGTGGTATGTGTGTGTGTTGTCCGTTTTACCGAAATTAGACTAAAACCGACTAAAAAATCAGCTCGAAGTGACTGCAGTGACATTATCCTCCTCATCAATAGGTACGACGATGGTTAAAACTTCTATTCCTCAGCAGCGGCTGATCTGACGTTCCTCTGTCTCTGTCTGTTCTGAAACTGCAACACTTTCCGGTGCAACGCCGACAGCTTGTGCTCCAATATTTGGTTGTGGTGGAAAAGCGTCATCGTCTGGATGGTGACAAGCAACAGGGCTCGTCTCTTGCGAATCGCGTTCAAATGCTCTTCGGTTACCGCTGCCGCCGCCACTACGTCCGACGATGAGGGTGATCCATTATCCCGTCGCAGTAACCTCTTCATGTCATCCGGCTACAACAACATAAAACCTATAATTAATACATTTATATGGGTACTGGCCACTAGGAAGAGGTGCATTGTAATAAATTGTAAGTTATTTTGGTACCTATACAAGTATTTTGCAGTAAGACGCGCACATACCCATGTATGTCACCTTGAGGGCTTGAGCACTTATCCCTGTTGCCCAAATAAGATGTTAACTGGGATAGTTAACTTACTAGTAGTAACCTAATTTTTAATTTTTTATATTAAAATTTAAGTCATCACAGTTGGACAGGGCCCGATTTTCTAAATACAATAACACATTTCAAGTTGATGAGCAAAATAGAAATGTATTATTTATATTTAATATATCCAATTTATGTAATTTTTACTACCTACCTACCTATATTAGTTGACGTCGAATTAATACATCGAATTTTAAATGAGTTACCTAACATGATTAAAATTAAATTTTTGAAGCTCAAAATTATAACTCAAGAAAGAGTCACCAATTTGGCAAATTATCTATAGAAAAATAAAGTGCTGATTTAAAAGGTAGAAAGGTTAATTTATTTAAGGTATACTATATATTTTATTGACTTATTTATGTATATTAATATTATTATATTAAGTTTAAGTAGTTAGGTAAGTATATTTGACGTGTTGTCTTATTAATTTATTTACTTATTCATTTCGTAATAGGTACAAAACCACAAACCACAAGGTAATATATTTTTAAGTTAATTTGCGCCCTTGCCCCTTTTTATACCTATATACCATGCAATTGACAATAATGACATTTTAGGCCCCACACTTTTAATCTGCCATGATCCCCACAAATCGTCAGGACGTCCTGCGGCTATATAGCCATCAATAAAAATTAAAAACATTTTATATTATTATATGTTATTTTTACGGATTTTCTATCAGACGCAACTTACATTTACCGGGCAATAGACACCACTGCATCAGGTGTAAATGGAATATGTAAACAATTATAGGTACCGAACTACCGTTATATTTTGTAACGAATAAAGGTCGTTTTATTTAATGATTTTTCGTCATATTTTAATAGTTATTTTTTCTTTTTGTTAAGGCTTCGGCAACTGAGGTTATTAGACCCAAGGTTATTTCTAGTAAATTATTACTCCAGGGTTACTCGGGTGATCACAGGTCACCCATCCGGGAGCTAGCGACACCGGCCGATACCCAGAAGTCAGAAGATGTTTGTGACTGAAGCCAACCACCACGACACACCGGGCCGGTTTCATAATACGAGTATTAGACTATCGGAGAAATAGAGTATATAATTATATAAGAGTATACCCATTGCTAAATACGCCATATATTAGCCGTATTTAATCATGTATCTAACCTATATCGTAAATTTACCAATGTTAAAATCAAATATTTGGGGTCAAATACTCAAATTAGAAAAAAGCAGCACCGAAGCTGCAATGCACGAACAAATTTAATTAGTAGAGTTACTACTATAAGATATTAAATGTTAAAAACTGAAGTCGTTAAACGATAGAAATAAGGAGATATTTTGGCCGATCATTTACAAACGTTGAACCGCCATTTAAGGATTTTAAATTTCATACAGTAGCGGATTTAGGAGGGGGTGATGGGAGCTGGAGCACCCACTGTTCCCCATATTTAACTTTTTTTTATTTTAAATTACATAGATAATATGTTCTTACGTAGAACTTAAGTATCAATCACAGATATAGCCTACCTACTACCAAAAAATAGGTTAATTTCGTTTTCACCCCGAAGTTGTTCTTGATAAGCAGGTACCTACCTATAAATGAGCTTATTATTATAGCATCCACCATAAAAATCCTAGACCCACCATTACACCATCAAACATGTTATATTTTAAAAGTAATATTAAACAATAGTTACTATATGTCTATATAGTTACTGATATGTACTTCACTGTACTTGTATATACAATATAGTTAAGTTATAGTAGGTATCTACAACCCATTGTAATTATTGTAATAAATTATAATTAGTAATGAACAAATTAGTGACGTTGAAAATGTACCTTTAATGCTGAAGCGTAAGAGGTATTTCTTTTACTGCTAAACGTTGAATTGCGATTCCTTAGACAAGGGGTCCATTGATGGTTAGTTCGAACATCTGTAATCAAAAATACTTTTCATTTCACAATATTCTTTATTTTCTTTCATTCATAGCATTAATTAATGATATTCATAACTTAAAAGTATATAAGCCATAATGATGTTCTCTCAGTTTTTTTTAAATTCATTATAGTAAGCTATTTAGTGTCTGTAGCCATATATTTGAATTACATCTCAAAAAATTTAATTTAAAAACAATCAACGAATTAAAGAAATTGACAGATACCAGATGAATGATGATTCTTTCTATTATTTCCACCGTAATCACATTATTCCAAAGTTAAAACTAGAGTAGTAGAGTGTAGACCACTAACGACTGACACATATACCAGGTTATGGATTTTCAAAGATTCCTAGACATTCCCAGAAATTTCAATCAACACTAATTAATAGGTAACTAGTGTATGTTATACAAGAGTTTAACTTTGGATTAGTTTAGCTGTTACTTTCGAGTTGCTGTATGGATTTTATTTAATTAAATGATAATTCGCCCTACGACTATTGGGAAACGAAGAATTCAATAGATTAATTTTCCTGTTTCCTTTTGACACCGCAAAACGTTAGAACAATAATTATGTATTTGCAAACATAGCCACATAAGGTATTAATTAAAAGGGCAATATTTAACGATAAAGAAATCATAATAAAATCTATGAAATGTTCTTCATTTTTGTTTTTTAATGAACTGTATTTCTATATAATATTATGTAATTTTTAATTCATTCGTATGAGTATAGATAAATACTGATTATTTTATCACGGTGTTTTGAAGTTAAATTAATATTATCTTATAATAATATAATAGTAGAGAAATTATTGTTGATAAGTTGAATAATAAGACTAAAATTATTTATACGAGTATAGACACATTTAAAAAATAAGACTGTGTGAAGAGAAAAATATTCTCCACCCTCCCCCCCCTCAAAAAAATATAATCCTATAAAATTGAAAAAACAATAATGAGATCGTTTAGTAGCTTGAAGGTTCCTTTCAAAATATAGTTATATTATCACTACTATAATAATTATATGGTGTTATACTGTTATCAGTATGATAAGAATATGAGATACAATGAGTGGGTGGTAGGTACTTCATAATTTGATTAAAAGTGTGTGCTAAATAATAAATGTTAACAATATACAATTGAATAATCGTCTCATCATATATTTATATTGTACACACGCGCGTTACATATTATGTCCCATACATACGTCATAATATGCAACGATGCAAGTAGGAACACGCATTATATACCACATACGTCATGCAGGATGCAGCTATATGCAAGTACTTACAAATAACGTTAATATTATATACGTCATGCGTTTTAAATAATAATAAACTATGCCAATGCATGATAGGAATGGAATGGGGTAGGGTACAAAATAATGAAAACATGTTGAGTGTTTTTACTTTTTAGATGAAACTCCTCTTCTCCACAAATATTTTAAACCAAGTAAAACGATTTAATTTAATAAGCCATTAAACCAATCAAGATAGGTATATTTACATAGAGTCTATAACTAGATCATTGCGTATCAACATTTTTAGAAAATAGTCTGACAATTTAAAATGAAAACAATAGTTATAGGTTGTTATTTTAAAATGAAAGTTTATATAATATTATATATCTAATCATCACTACTAACAAAAGGAAAATGTAGTTGTTAAGAACATTGAAAATAACTATATGTAAGACGAAAAATGCTTGAAAGTTTTCAAAATCAAACTAACAAATTTGAACATAATTATATGTAGGTACGAGGTCTGATCAAAAAGTCCCGGGACTTTTCCTCGTATATTATTAATTTACAGTATCCACCATTAAATAAATCTGGTAAAAAATATACTAAACTTTCAATGTATGATTTGTATTTATTTTATTTTTACGATTATCTAGCCCATTATATTACATTCAAATGTTTGAAACTACTTAACTACGTATTCATCATAGTTAATTTTTTGTTCTGTTTTGCATACTAATCCGAGATAAATAATACAATATTTTAACTGTAATAAGTTTACTGCATACGCATTTAAAAATTATGCATTTGAAGAAAATAATTTATGTAAGCCAATTGTAAGGATGCTACTTATTATAACGTTAAATTTACATTGTTGTCACTTTTCAAGAATAGCGAATAAAATATGAAAACAACATCTTTCTAAAATTAATAATATTCACAAATGTATAATATTTAAGGTATCTACTATAAGTGTTCTTCGATTGAACCTGGCCGGTTAGGTGAAGTAAAATGAATTATTTTTTGTGTATTATAAATATTTTTAAATTTTGCTATTTTGCCAATTTACCAAAAAAAACAGGTGAGGCCTACTTCTGGGAGAATTTAAATACCTAACTTCAAAACATGAACACAAAATTATTTTAAGATGTATTTTATAGTAAACTTAATAACTATATGATTGACGTATTATTTATTTTTATTTATTTGTTTCAGCCAAACCAATTACAATTAATAATACCTAGCTGATACGAATACTAACTGAGCTATAAGCTGGTACACGTAGTTCATCAACATTATAATTCGTTTTATCTTCAGCGATGAAATAATGTATACGTACATAATCAAATAATTATGAATAATTACGCGCATATATACAATAAATACAAAAACAAACAAAAATATTTTGTCATTTTGTTCGCAGTAGGTACCTACAGGCTACAACTAATGTATTTGATGTCCCACGAACCGATAAGGCAGAAACTATGAAAAGAATATTATCCGAAAATTATAATGAATTAAGATGAGTAAGGCTGTTTGATTTATACAATACCGTTGGCCTTGTATCTAGGTATTTGTTTATCAACCGGCACGTGTACTTATAATAATGCAGTTGCACATACGAGTAAGGTACCTCAGCAAATGTACCAGATCACCAATTAATTTAATATTTACAGCCAGAGATAAGTTTCGTCCTCGTTCGTTATAAATATTCAACTTTTAATATTTTAATTGTCTATTTCGTTTATCGTTTATGACACTGTATGGCTGACATATTCATAATATTGAAGTATATACTGAGCACTGACATAGTGGCATAATTATCTATAGCTCAACTTAATTAATATCTTCCAAAACATTAACAAACAGCAAAATTAACTGGCTAAACATATACTATAATATGTAAATTTACATCAATTAATCAAAACAATAATATTACAATGCTTTAGTTTAATGGAATATAGTACCTACTTAATTAAACTTTCACTCA
Organism: Nasonovia ribisnigri; assembly: GCA_027563435.1. Lineage (NCBI taxonomy): Eukaryota > Metazoa > Arthropoda > Insecta > Hemiptera > Aphididae > Nasonovia > Nasonovia ribisnigri. The sequence goes on along the minus strand of JANEHU010004656.1, from coordinate 51,048 downwards.
TTTTTTTTCTCAACATTTATTGACTTGTTACCTATATGGTTATATATATAATATGCTGTATATATAGGATTAGACACAATAAAAACTGCACTCTGAAGAAGTCAAAATACCCCCGAGTTTTTCCTATAATAATGAATTTATTCATATTCTGATTTTTAAATTTTTCAATATACCTAGGTACTCAAAGACCTTTCAAATTATTGAATTTGTTTGTACTACTTAAGGAGAGTCCAGTGGCGATACGAACTTTTGATTTTCAAATGAGAATCCCCCTTTTTACTGTAAATTAATAAGTGGATATTTTTTTTTGCAAATGTTGATTTACCGCATTCAACATTTGAATGAGTAGTTTCTTAGTTATTAAAATGTTTTAGTTAAGGATAATAGTCTATAAAAACGGTTTTATATTTTATATAAATATATAAAATAGACGTAAAACTGTATCTAGTATGTATGGACTATTTTTAAAAATGATTAATATTAATGACTACAATTTTTAAATCAACATAGCCCCCATGGCTCATATCTTATAAGCCCATTACTTTGGACCTTTTATCCCTAGAACACAAAGTTAATTAACTCAAATACTACTCCTTGATTTGTATACGTCAAAAATTCAGAAAAATGTACTATATAATTTATTGTTGATTAGGGTTGTTCTAATTTGAAAGACTAATGTTTGTATCTCCACAGACAGTCTCTAAATACAAAAATCTCAAGAATTTGTAATTATGGTCTTAAAATATATTATTTAAAAATTAAAAATAAACAGATTTTGAATAACTGATTGAAGAAAAAAAGAAGGTGAGCTTGGTGAATCACTCTGTACATACACAACATACGAGTACATGGGAGATGGGAACATAGCAAAAAGTTTTTTTTAGAAAATATTTAATTAAAAAATACCTAAGCAATTCTGGTGATCTCTAGGTAATACTGATGCCTGATGAAGTGACGACAAATTTATAGAACATGACGATCGCCATGAAAACTTTTCGATAAAAGTTTATTTTCAAGAAGTCAAGAACTGCAGAGTCTATTATTATATAACAATTTATTTTAAAATACCAATATAACTAAATAACATGTCTTATCGGTTATCTGCGATAATGTATATCACCATACATCGAGTACCTATTAAAATAGACCTTATACTGGTAGACGGAGCATATAAGGAAGGCGGGGTTGGGTAGTGCGGTCTTTGGTAATTTGCGTTAAGGTGATATATATATATATAATATTATATTATATACAGTTATACACAGTTTATTGTATCATCTACTGCGCATGTGCGTAGGACACCGTGTCCTATTGTCTGTTGATCTGTGCAGCTTGGCAAGACCACGCGAATTGGCGAATTACATCCTTGCTCCGTCTATTAGTATATAAGCATTATAAGGTCTATGCTATTTAAAAAAAATACGAATTAGGTAGTTCATATTTTTTATTGAAACAATGATAACCTGTATTAAGTTGTATATTTGTACATTGTATTATATGATCCTAATAGTTCGAGAGATGATATCAAAATTTAAAACAAATTTTGAGTACAAAAACATACATACGCATTATTCTAATACAACAATAGATTGTACCTATATAATATATAGTTTATACGTTGTATAATATATAATACATATTATATAAGAATTTTATTCGTATAATAATTTTAATCTGTTAATCATAAAATGATAAAGTTTTCAGTGCATGTTTGTATAACCATTTATGTTATAAATGTATTCTATACGTAGTTATTCATAAGAATGTCAACAATGTAAGTACAACAATAACCAAACATTTGCATTGTTTAAAATATACAACGTTCGAAGTACCTACATGGTTATAATTTTGTTTTTAAATTTAAAAATTAAATAAAAACGTGTCAAGGTGTGTAAAATCTAAAATATAATATTTTTTTTTATTGAACGAAATCCCTATAATAGGTACTAATAATACTTATTTATTTATAGCTTATTCTTATGTAAAACATAATGTTTGAATAATACTCAATAGTAATTGAAAATAAAAATGGATTATTAATTTACAATGCATTGTGAAAATGCAATTATACTAGGCAATACGTTTTAAAATTCATATATTATTAGCACTTTAGCAGACAATACCGCGTTTAGTGTCTAGACAGAAATACAGAATTTTCTGTACACAACAGGTTTCTTAAGTATAAATGTACAATACTCAGGTCATAAAATTTGGTGCTTCGTAGAACATATTTCATGCAGTTATATTGCAATTTCTTATTGCATTCAACTTTTATGATGGCACAAAGAAATGTATTTTTAATAAAATAAATACATTTTGAGAATAAAACTACATACAATATAGCATTTATATATGTATAATAGATATACACAATGCACTTAATGCACTTAATACATTTTATTGACGAGAGAAAACCTATTAAACCTATAGTCGTTAAAACTTAAAAGTAATCCTTGGAATTCCAATTTTTATTCGTACCTAATATAAAATAGTTGTATATATATTATACTTGAATATTATTTAGATCAGTCTATATCAAAATGTTAAAATATTAAAATTAAAACTTAACGATAAAAATATATATTTTGATTAGATTTAAAAGATATAATATTAAGTAGGTACTATATATTAATTTTATTCAATTGCGATTTCTTATTAATATTATATTTACTAAAATTAAAATAAATAAGAACGTTTGAATAGTACAAACACTGAAAACTTCATACATAGTTCGGTAGTATACAGATTGTTACCAAGCATGCTCATTGCTCACTCCCATTTTTTCCTTTAATACCCTTTTCGAATGAAATTAATTTACTTTAGATCAGTTTTCGGAAAATGTTGACTATCCACGTATCAGAATAAAAATTCAAACAATTAGTTTTGTAGTTATTTAACTTTGTCTACTGAGAATAATGAAATGTCCATGATAATGGGCTTGGAAGAAATGGGGGCAACGGACTACGGTTATTTAAAAATGTTAGTAATTTATATTAATTTATCAACATTAATAGTTTGTTATGATGGTCCAAGTAAAATACTAGATCTAATACTTAATTTGTTTTGTAATTTTGTAAAACCACTTTTAAAGACGATTATCCTTAGAATAAACATTTAAATAACTGAGAACTACTCGTCCGAATTTTGAATTAGGTACCTATCAACATTTTAAAAAATAATATCCACTCAATAACTTACAGGAAAAATGGCGGGTTTTCATTTGAAAAACATAAGTTTGTATCCCCACAGGACATTCCTTATAATTAGAAGACAAAAATCAAAAATTTGAAAAATTTATAAATTCCAAAAATTAGAATTTGAATAATTTAATTATTAAATTAAAAATAAGAGTGAGCATGCTTGGTGAATGAGCCTGTATACTATACAGCTGTTTAGGTACAATCATCAATTATATTTTAAAAATCTTCAAAACAAATTTATATAACATTATAGGTAACTTAAAGATACTTTAGTACTTTAGGTACCTATACTTAATATATCTATTCTAAATTATATTTATGAATTTTGGGTATATTAAGTTAGGTTAGGGAAGTATTGATTTTTTCTACTTCAGCAGTACATTACACAAATATTATTTTGTATTTAAATGCAGTATAATATCATACAATTTTCGTTTTGATGTATAATTTTTAAAAAGATAATAAGACAGTAGACCACACAATATATATATTGCCATATGGGTTGTATTAATTTATAAGATAAACTAACAAGTTTCTCAATATTTATGAATAATTTATACTATATTATATAAGTATCTATATAATAAAAATAGCTTAATAACTAGTTTTTATTTCTACAACTTATTCCCTATAATTTTCTAAAATCGTCAAAATATAGTTTGTATTCATTTTTACGAAAATAAGTAGGTATATAATATGAGTTTATTATTATATAACACATTAAAAAATATTAACAAAGATATACGCCTTATTATTTAGAACAGGTCAACAAACTGAGCTAACGATTTTTAATAGTAAGATGTATAAGAACTACGAAAACTAAACCATAAACAAAAGAACTGAAACGTGATTTGCGTGTTTTAATAGTATTGCAGATGTTGAGACGCTGAGATGCATTTTAATTGATACTATACGTCTATACATCGATAAATTACATGGCACTCCGCATTATTACCATTTTGATAATGATTGCTGATTCATCACCTAGCATTAAGAAAAAGTGATGACAATCAGCTTTGCTTAAACTTATATAGCAGTGAAACTGTAAAAGACATAACGGTAAACACTGTAGATGAGTTTTCTAATTATGTTGCACGGTAATATGATTACGCCTCTTTTCAAGGAACTCTATGCAAATGTATCTCTATATAGAGCCTAAAGGATAAATAAAGACGACAAAATTATGTAAATTTGTCGTTTTAAGGACTTATATATAAAATCAGTTATTCAGTTCCTGCGCTCCATAAAAAAATTCTGAAAATTAGTTTTAATTTACAGGTCTGCAGGCCATTGCCAGAGTATCTAAACTCGTCAACACATCTATGCATATCGTACACGCAAATCTACTTTATAATTCTGATAATATTTTATGTAAGTATAACATTATATTAAATAATTGAAATGTATTATTTTTAATTTCCAAGTTAATATCATAAATAGCCGAGCTCTACCTGTCTAAATATAATAATAAAGGTAATGCTTTCTGTCAGTCATTGGCCATTGCAATGAACTACAACAGTTAAAATGTCAAATCATCTACCTATAATTTATTATCAAAATATATTAGTAAAAACTTACTATTTTTTAAATGAAATAATTAATTTGTTTTGCACAAATATTTTGATTAATTTTGGTTGAATAAGATATATGATCATCATTCATCTACATAATACAAGAACACTACATTTCATAATTTTACTTTCTAATTTTCATCTATACGTTCAAATTTCAGATTTCACTTAACTGGAAAAAATCAATATTATATACTGTTATAAGATTTGTGATACTTGAACCAAAATCAGCCAAATATTTAATTTAATTTAAATTTATTTTTTAAGAAGAAAATAAGCTCCACTAAACACTTGAAAATGAACTAAATTTTTTTAAATATGTTATAGATAAGTATAATATAATAAACTGTTAAATACTTATTTATAGTTATTTTTCATTGAATACTAATTCTCTAAAATTTAGTAAAAACTCAGAACTCAGACTCAAACATATTGAACAGTTCAACAGTATATAAACGATACCATAACTTGTAAGTATAAAGTAGAAATATATAGGTAATAAGTATGGAACCTATGTAATATGTATAATATATTAAATGATACATTTATACATAATAATTATTAATACATTATACATATATAAATAAAAAATATTGTACATCAACAATTCTTATCATAGTAGATTATTTTTGAGTTTTTATGATTTTTAAACGTTAACTTCACTATGGATTACCTACAAATTTACTTCCATAATAATATTATTATTGTATGCATTTTTAAATAAATGTTTTTTCGAAGATTTGAGTTCCACGAATTCGGTTTGAGTTTACAATAAAATCGAATGAATGAATTTCAAACCACATATCATATACAAATATACAATAAATACATATGTATATTATGCTTGAGTTATACCCATCTGAAGTATATATAGTACCTATAATAATAATAATAATAATAATAATAATAATAATATAATAACACGCTAGGTTGATATCATAAATCAATAAAATTGTGACGGTAAATACAAAATTATTGATAACTACCTATTTGTTGAACGACTTCTAATTTTTGTGATGTTGACGTAACGTATATCATTATAGTACGGGGGCATACAGGGATTGTTAACAGGAAAATATATCATACAAACAAATTATAACGATAGGAAAATAGTGTTAATGGCCTTGCAGAATTTACTACACGTACGTCATCATATATAGTTAGGTGCGTGCGTTTAAACTTTTTGATCATATAATAAAAGAATAAAAACCTCGAAACCTAATATAATAATAATTTTCCGCACGTGTACCTCGACGCCACGGCGCAAGTTATAAAAAGTTTTACGGCGCAAAAATAACACGTGCACGAGCAGATTTTATTACATTTACGTAATATTGTAATAACTTATTATTATTATACCGTATGTACGAGTACCTATGGGTGCAACTATCATAAGTTAATAGTTATAACAAACACACTACACACATTAGTCATAACAAAATAAACGATTTTAGCATAACCGCGTATCCGACGACAATTTGGCAACCGGATGCCGCCGCTGCACGGTGTCGTTGCTGCATTCGCAGTTAGTAGTTACAATATCAGCGAATAATGATATTATCACAAGAATTACGCTTTGCATTTCCGTCCAATTAACTACAACTCTGCGGTGGGCTTGGGGGGCTATGCCTCTCAAAATGTTTTCATAATACCTCTCAAATAATAAATGTAGCCACGGAAAATGTTTTTTTTCTATGAGGAAAACAATTAGCCAAGAACTGTTTATCAAATTTGATCAGTGGCCTATTTATATGCAGGCATTATAGGCACGTGCCTGCAGCAGTGGCAAATTTTGAGGGGCACCAATTTTTTTAAGGTTATACTTATTCCTTTTCTGTTATTGTAAAATATGTTAAGTATAAGCTATAGTAATATAATAGCCAATTGCCTATTAATAGGCAATAGCTGAAATGGCTTACTCCATCCAACTTACAACAGAATATCTATTTTTATTATTTCTTTATGCCATTTCTGATCTATCAGAAGAGAGATCATTTTTATGCCTAAAACACGTAAAAAATTATCTAAGAACCACTTAAACTTATGAAAAATTAGACAATTGAGCATTGCTCTCGAGAATGACATGTTAAAAGAATTGAATTACGAAGATTTAATTGATACATTTGAGCTACTAAATGTCGACGTAAACCATGATGATTATCATTTACAAGTTTGAAGAATGTATTTTGTCTTTAGGTCATTAATAATGAAATGGGTTACCTAACTCTTAAAAATTATGTTTTAGTATTTAAATAAAGTTTGTTTTACCTATTTACCTAACTAATATATTTTAAAATATAGGGATAATTCAGTTAGTGCAGTATATTTTAGTTATTTAGAGTGGCAATTTTCCATAGGCCTACACGAGGAAAACATGTTAATACGCCCTTGAATTTGATTATTCTTAATAGTGATAAAGATTTTTCAAATTTATTAAAGGATGATGATGTATTGAAAATATATAATTTAGAAGATAGAAAAATACGAGCATTAAAATAATGTTGTATTATATTAAATTATATTGTACAATAAATTAGAATCTGTTAATTAAAATATATGCGTACAAAAATATTTATATTTATTATAAGCCACTCGTAAGACGACGTAGATGGTGCGTAGGGAAAATTTTCACACGAGTAAAACATGAAGGCTACAACAGCCCCCCTCCAAAAAAATAAATAAAATTTGATCCTAGTTGCGCCTCTATGAAGGTACCTCTAGTGTACGCATATTGAAATATGAGCATAACATGAATAAATTATTACACCCGTAAAAGCGTCGTATATTATAATACTATACAGAGGTTTGCTCTCGGTTTTCGCGTGTCATCGGCCGCTGACAAAATAATAATAATATAACAACAATAATAATAATAATAACCAGAAGAACAGCCGGTCGACCACCCGCCCGCCAGCCCACCCCCGTAGCAATCGCACGGATTTCGCAATTTTGCAGCAGCGGCGGGGGTGAGGAGGTACATGACGAACGGTCGGTGGGGGGGAGGTGTGCGTACGGGTTTGGTGACCGCGGCAGTCGCGCCACGTGCGACCTTCGAACCGACGCCGCCGCAGCGCGGATTCCCCCGACAAAGAAAGGCGTGTCCCTGTAGCACAAATCGTCGTTTATATATAAAAAAAAAACATACATAATGTTATAAAGGCGGGTGTGCGTTTGGGTATACCGTGGTAGTTTAATAATATAATAATATTAATTTTGTCCCGCGCGACCGTAGATATAAAATTATATAAACGGGAAAAGACGAATAAAAGCGCGATAAAAACATTTGTAATTATACACGGTTCTCTATATACCATACTAGATAGTGAACTCCTATCATGAATTGAAGCTTCAAGGTAGATTGGCAATTGTATAGTATTTTACATGGCAAATAAGATTAACTATGATTTTTCTTGCGTTTTATTTTATTATTTCTAAGCCTGTTGTTTTTAAAAAAAAAAACAAAATATTTTTTATATAAATAATTTTACATTTACTATTTTATTTCACCATGAAAAACGATGTTATTCCTTAAATATTTTGTGTAATTAATGAAATGTTTTGCCATCCAACAAAATGGAGGCTTTGACTGAGCTTCACTTGTTACAATGTAAATAATATAGGAATTCCTTATCTAGTGTAGTATAGGAGTCTGTGTAGTTATAACTTATATTACGAGAGAAAGAGAGATCTGATAAAGCGCGTGGCGTAGGTGTAGTTTATTTTAGTAGTCATCGTCGATATTATAATTATGGTCGTGAATCGTATTCGGAAACGATATAACAGTGTAAGAGTAAATTTCTAACGGGAAAAATTATAGTAATTAAATTGTCTACGGTGGGGAGCCTTGGTCTGCAAAAACGATAAACAGGACAGTAGTTTAAAAAATCAGCCCAACACCAGCACGTGAAGGGGTTCGGGCAAGCTCCACGTGCGACCCGCGCATACACACGCTCACGAGTCTCCACGGTCGCGGAGGCGGTGGGAGGGTTATAGAGAACGTCACGGCGACCCCTCGGCAACGGCGCCGCCGTGGCCGATTTACGCACACGTGTCGATTGTTCTTCGTGTACATACTTTCTACCTTTCTACAACGCTTTTTTGGCTACCTCGGCCTCATAATCAAGTAATAATAAACACGCACGTGTGTGTGCAAAAACTCCGGAAGAGACCGTGCTGGACGACCTCGGCACCGGCTACACAACCACCACCACAACAACAATATCAAACCATGCGAATAATTTGGATATCCACCTCAACACCAAAACTCGAAAAACGATAATAATAAATAATAGTAAAAAAAAATGCTATACAGTAAACAGCATATGGCCATTATAATAAATATAGGTATAGAATATAGACGGTATAATGATAGATAATATGTAGGAAAAAAGTCTTGGGGCTAAGTCTCGGTAAAGGTATTTTATTTTTTAGATTCGCGTAGAATTTAAAATGTAAATTTTTTATGTATTTAATTTAGTTTACTCTCGAGGTAGCAAGTTAGGACGTATACTGCACACAAACGCAGACATATACAGTTATCATCATAATAGCTAAAGCAATCGATTACATAATATAAACAAATAATTAACGTATACTTTACGACTTTACGTACTACGTCATGCGTGGGAGCAAACGATGATAATTAAAATTTAAAAAATATTTTATTTTATCTTATTTTGTGCCCACCATTACTTTTAGCTTTTGAGTTTTGGAGCAGTAAAACATTAAAATGCTACAATCTTCAACTTTTGAAGTTAGATTCTGGTAGCAAATTTTAATAAGTTTTTAAAAATGTCCAAAACATTTAAAAATATATGGAATTAGATTAGGGGAAAACAGGAATTTTTACTCAAAACCACCATATTTCGTCAAAATGTATTTTGTTTATTTTTATACAAAATTGAATAACTATATAGGAACTTAAAATTGATCAACAAATATTAATTTTCTATGGACACGATATAATTTTAAAAATTGGTAAGCTTTGTTGTGCTATTTATAGACATTTGAAATTTTCTAATTTTAATATTTTTTTCGATTTATGTATGATATAATTTTGTTTGTAAAAAAGCTTGAACATTATAATTCAATTGATATTCATTACCTTCACAATATGCAAACATATGTAAAAATTAATACGCTTTATTTTGTTATATGGATGTTTAGAAACAGGTCATTTTTAATCAAAATTAAGAAATTTGCAAATTAATCTGCATTCAATAAAATTATGTATATAAAAAAAAAACCATGCTCTACTTATACTAGTTATTACTTTATAAAATATAATACAATGTAATATCCTTACTCCTTAGAAAACATAATATAATCTAATCAACGGTGTTCACTGAGAATCGTTTTTTGTGCAATGATTAATTATTGATTTAATTATTGAGTTTAACACATCCATTAGTCATAAACTCATAACAGTGACACCTACTCGTTGACGATATACACTTGACCCTACTATACAGCAGAGTGATTTCCCCGGTTTCTTTAGCTTTATAACTATCAAACATTCTGTATGTTCAATTATTTTCTTTTCTGCAACATGACGTGTGCTTAAAGCATTTATTTTTATTTTTATTCAGATTCTTTTTTCCCTTTTTATTACTCGCTAAAGGTTAGTTACTAGTTAGGTTCAGTTTTATTGCCGACCGAGCCTGTTCTAAGCTAATTTTGCTCGGTCTGCATAGCTATTTCACATTGGAATCTCATAATTAGTTTTCAAATGTATGTAATATAATACTGCAGGGTGGTTATTCATATTTATTAATTAATATTCAAAAATGTTTCAATCTTTAAGTTTTATAGACCTTTTCCCTCCAATACTTTATTGTTGGATTTTTTTCCTGGATTCCCGGATGCCGGATGGTAACACAATAAAGTAATAATAGTAATACTATACTAATGTATTTAAATATTACTCAATAGCTCAATGATGCGATATTATATATAATACCTGCCGGAACACGTAAATAAATATACATGATATTATTATGCTATTATAGTATTATGATATTATGCACATTGCACACTCGATAGTACAATTTATACCTATACCAAAATGATAATAATATTAATATGTGCATCGCATCATTACAATTATACACGCACACGCATTGTGCGTACCAAAAAAACCTTAGCCAGTACATAACGGTGGCGACGACGGTCGTATAATGTATACAATTTTTTTTTTTTTTTTTAAATATTTTATAGTATAAAAGAACGTTGCACACGCGACGACCCGGATGCACACACACGCGCATGCGCGCTACACGCGGACACACGCACACTCGACCGCTCTCGGGATCGTATTGCCGAAATTCGGTGACGTCACGGCTTTGTGTTCCACGTGGGGCCACGTGTAGCGAAACGCATTCTCGTTGGACTGATCGGGTGGTTGGGGGGAGGGGAAGATTGATGGGCGCGATGGCCGGTTTTTCGCGAACACCGTGACGGCGGCGTGACGAGTTCATAAAAGGAGACGGTGATGACCTCCTTACAAAAACGCAGGAATGACAACAACACACATTATTATTATTATTATTATTATTATGTATAGGTAACCCATGCCTGCATACTTACCGACTGCAGCTGTACCTACACGACCGTGCAACGCGTGCCAGTGAACTTATGCCGTTTTATACATACGCGTACCGGGATGTTTATTAATAAAAAAAAAAATTAATAAATAACGAACGCATAGCCCGCGAGATAAAACTGCGTGCAACGTCAAAGCATGTATAAAACGTATTTTACGGCTTTTCACTGATATTTGCGATACATAAAATTATCATAATATTATTTTAAACCATAACTTTTATAAAAAGCCCATCACCGATGTTTACAGTTTCGATCGAACGTTTCATCAACGAGATAGCGTAAAAGTAAAACGCGGATAGTGCCAGTAAGATTGAAAAATGAAAAAAAAACGAGGGAATTTTATTCTATATATAAAATTGGATTAACAGTATATATTTTTATGACATTATTATATAACATTATAACGTCATGTTGTGCAAGTATATGTATTTATTGTGTTTTCATCGCATGTAACACTGGCACACGATAAATGTATTATTTTCTTGCAGAAAAAAAATATCATTTAACACGTCTTGAGAACAATATACGAAAAATACACACAATTAAAAGTCGCATGCTCAAAGTATAATTTACAGAATATATTCTAATTGTGAAAAACATATCGACACATTGAAAGTTGGTACTATAAAATATTGAAGTATTCGATATGGATTGAACAAATACAGTATTACATGTAGGTATACAGTACCAGTGTACACTGCGTCACTGCAAATTTTTTGCTTCTATATTTGTTATTGATTATCCCTATATTATTAATTATCACTATAGAATTATAGTATAGTATACCACACTCAGTACACTCATCATAATTTATATTAGTTAGATGACGCCATAATGGTTAACAAATTTAGTTTAATCTTATCCTAGTTATCAAGGAATATTGTACTTTAATTCTATCATCATTCATTATATTATCATTTATCACATTGCTATGAAAACGGGAAATGGACGAAATAAAAATGACTAATTTTTCAAGATCCCATGATAATTATTAGTGTATTTAAAAAAACGTATAGGCAGCCAAGCAGGTACAAATAAAAGTTATTTTAGGTGTAGAAGTTTATTAAGGAAATGTTTCAAATATGTGTTGACCGGGGCGGCGGGGCATATAACGAAAAACTAGTTAATGCCAAATGCCCTGCAACTATCTCTCGGGCCACAGCAAGACTTTGTAAGTTTTGCAACCAATTACTATTACATCAAGTATTTATAATTTTTTCGACTACTAGCTGCCAAGTATTTCGCTCTGATACTTTTGACATTTGAATTTAGTCAGTACTTATCTACTTACCTACCTAACTATTATTGGTCTATTTACTATAATATATGTATCATATGCCATAATGATATAAAGGAATTATTTTATCAAGTACATAATTTATTTCTTATTACGATTTAAGTATTGTAAATTATTGAATTATTGACTTTTAGAAAACTATTTCGAGCATAGTTCATTTTGATATTATGTTTATACATCATTATTTATTATAAGAATAAATTGAACACAGAACCCTTAAAACAATTATTATTATAATAAGTACTATATAGTCGTCTATAGGGAATATTTATTTTAGGAATTTAAATATTAGTCTTTGATTAGTATGATACAACTGTTACAAGTATATTTATAGGTTAAGTTACATTTTTTTTTTATGAATACCCAAAACTACAAACTACAGCAAAGAAAATTTAAAAATTGAATTCTAATGTGAGTAAAATCTAGGTATTTTGTTCTTAAAATTAGAGAAATTGTTTTTTTATTTTCTACAATAATAATTCAATTCAATTCAAAAATATATATATTTGTGTTCAATTAAAACAAATAAAAAATAGATAGGTAAAGACGTAAAGACGAGGTAAATACTATACTACCTACCTACTATTATACTATAACCTATAGGTACTCTTTGTTTATTGATTGAAAACTGAACACATGTTAACAGATGTGGAATCGAACTAGGAAAATTGCAAAACACATGGATGTTCAATGAAACCTTGGTAAACATCAATCTATTTTTTTGACCGACTGAAAAGTGTAAAGTAATATTCATACTACAACTAGAACATGAATATAAAAAAAAGGTTAGGTTAGTAAAACGTATAGTAAAACTTAGTAGGTAGTAAGTAGTAATTAGTAATTACTAACTGTCAACACTCAACTGACAACAGTACAATTTGTAGAACTACTTTACGTCTTCACTACTTCGTACATCGTAGATAACATTTTGAACAAACAAAATTTAATCGTAAAATTAAAAAGGTTTTAATTAATACGGTCCACAGTTCACAGTGCACACAGATAATCCAATCTATTATAGTATGTATCTATTATACCTATCGAATTCCTGTTGTGAATCAAATACCACCAAAAATACACTAAAAATACATTTTGGAATTTTCGACGTCCGATCGTTAAAATTTAAACACGTGTAATAACCACGTGCCATAATAATATGGTCGTGTCGGTTAGCTTGATTTTGTTACACGTATGAATTCAGATTCATATCAATCAATCAATTACATGCAGAAAAAAAATAGGACATATTATTTACATTGACATTGACATTAACTGAAACTATTCTTTATCTAGAACATTTTTTTTTTGTTTTGATGTAGCAGCTAGCGTTTAAGTTATACGGCTATACATTATTATCAAACACGGTACCTACTAATTGATAATTGTTATTCGATTGTTATTAGTCGATATTGTAGATTAAATGCATTTTTTTAAACAGTTTAGTGGGGGGATTACAACCCCGGACCCCAGGTTATGCTACTGTCAATGGTCGCTGATTAATGGGGTGCTGCTAAACCACACCATGACACATTTTATTAAGATATGAAATTAATGAAGCAATACGTAAGTACTCCATGCAATTTGGAGAACCTGACGCCTATGGTGTTTTCAGTAATATGTAACCAATTGGCCTATATTTTACGCATTTATAAGAAAAGTACCCATGTTGTTCATTTGCTTACAGATTTTTGCTTACAGGTTATTTAAATTGGTTATTTTTATGTTATTAAAATATACTGCATAATAATGCTTACTGAGTACTAATGATATGCAACTCTACAGCAAATTACTATGTATGTTACTGACAATTGTTTATACTAACTGTAGGTACTATTTATTTAACTGGGTAATAATAAAAATGTTCTGTGTAGAAGTTTGAACCTATTATTTATTAAACATGGTTATCATACTTTTGGAGGGAATAATTCATAAAAATTGTCCACGTGTCCTTACTTATAGTTTAAATATTTTTCTTTAACTAAAATAAAAACCCTTCGTAAAAATGTTACATATTTACATTAATTTATACATGAAATCTGCTTCTACGTAAATCGGACGACGGAATCTCAAGAGAAAATATAGTTAAGGAAATATCTTAAATAGTGTGGTTGCTGGGCATAGTGGGCATTCGTCAACGGATGTGTAATATATACTTAGAACAGCTTAGCATTTCACTGTTCATAAAAATACATTCAACTAATTTTTGTTCTTTATTTTTTCGTCACAAAACAAGTCATGGCCCAAGTGAAAATGTACAAGAATATTAAAGGATGTATTAACAATAATGAATAATCGTACTCGATAAAAAACTTAAATTAAACACAATTTTTACTTTATATAAGTACTATAAGCAGGTATATACTAATTGTAAATTAAAGCCTTACCTACTTACTAAAACAAATTATATTTGTTAAATCTAAAAGAATAAAAAAAATATTATGAAAATATTATTTACATCACAGTAAAAAGTTCGTTTAATGGATAAAATTTGGTTTATTATCTATATTGTAGCGGTTATTTTCCGCGCAAAACCATTTTTCTCAATCATTTCGTAATCACGCAACAGCCATAAAATATGGTACCCTATTGACGAAGGAACAATATTTATAAGTAACTTTGAAGAATTAGTATTTAAATATATTTAAAATTTAAAGTAGTTTTTCATAAAAAATTGCAAATATTAAACCTCTTAAGGTGCCTCGCTACTGCTTTAAATTTGATCTCAACAGACCTTATATGTTTTGACAAAATTAAAGTTAATTTACATTTGCCCTATTTTGATTCTAAAAAAAAAATTGAACTCGTCAGAGAAATGTCAATAAATAATACGGGAATGGTACCCAATGCCCTCAAAAACTATTCCTGGTAATCCAAATAAGAGACTGGAATGATAGGGCATACATGGGGTCCATACTAAAACTAACAATAACCAACAATGAGGTACTATATTAATACAGTGAAACCCTTAGCGGACATTTTTTTCGGAACCAACTACAAATTTTCTACAATCTGAACCCTCTGAATAGCGGACACTTCGGAATAGCAGACATAATTTTAGTGACCGAGAGTGTCTGTAGGTATTAAGAGATTTCACTGTAGATAGTTACATCACCATGCGAAATTTAAAGTTTGAAAATGTAATACAATAGATTCCTTAGGTATACATTTTTTATAAGAGATTGAAATTAAAATTTTATTGTCTCTGGATATTCTTACGTATAACAACGATTTATCTTCAAATAATTAATGTAACTTTGTTATTATTCAAAAGATATTCATAGAAACTATATAGAAACATTCCACTATTTTCAAAATATTTAGACTATAATTTTTTTAGATTTCTATTTTCAATGTTTTTGATTTTTTCCATAAAAGTTGATAACGCTTTATATGATATGCTGGGTCAAAACTCAAAAAGCTTAAACATGTAATACAAGATAGGACATAAGTTGGTCTTTTAGCAGTGTAGTATTTGGATTAGGTATATACAATGTACCACAATTTAATTTTATAAGCGTTTAAAATTTAAATTTTGACAAAATTCATCACAAATCATTATGTAGTAAAAACTAACAATAAATTCTTAAATATTATACTTGTGTCTAAATATTTTGTAATCTACAAGACAAATAATAGAAGTAAGGCTACCCAACAAAACTTTAAGTGTAAAGTGTATATAAATACGATGTATACGACTGGAAAAAAACTAATTCTCTGTAACACATTTTAACATAAACATTTTGTGATTTACCATAAAAATAAAAACTACTTTAACATTACTATACTGTAAAATGTTATCAAAAAGACGAGTATGTGGGTTACGAAAGTTATGCAATAGATAATACTATATTACTATGTAGTAATAATAAACCCCCTAAAAAAAAAAAACTAATGATGTGTACATGCGTTATGACGTAAAAGCATAATAAGAGTATAAAGAGTATAGACCTGAGCTTCAGCCCCCCCCCCCCCCCAAATGTCAAACACTATTTTCACCTATACGGCTATATGTATGTTGAAGGGAATTGATCTATTGGCATATAATGCTCTACGCATTAAGTTTTTTAAGGCATACCTACTTATTTATATTGTCTTAAAATAGTACAACCTGCAGCGTTAACCTGCATGTAGTAGTCGCAATAACAATATTGAGTTTAGGTATCGAAAAATCGGAGGTATAATTATTATAATATAGTATAACAAATAGCGATAATCAATAAGATTTATATACCAAATTTTTTATACCATGTAAGGATGAATCCAACTTATTTCTAAAGTGAGAATCACCCTTTTTTATTGTAAATTTTTAAACAAACGAGGTTTTTGAAAATGTTGATGCAACTAAATAAAAATTCAAACGAGTAGTCTGAGTCGTTTAAAAAATTTGTATACTAAAAATGATAATAATAATTAATAATATTATAGTTCATAAAAATATAAAATAAAATAAATATTGAACATATAGTAAGTATAATACTAGACATTTTTGTTTAAATTACAAAAAGTTGATGGATTAATATTAATTATAAACATTTTTATATAATTTTATGCTCCCCATATCTTCCAAACCTATACTAAATAATAATAAGTTTATTGACTCTCGTTTATTAAAACTACACGTTTCAATTACGATTTAGATACATCAACATTTTCAAAAAATTTGTCAGCTTAACAATTTTCCAAGAAAAAGGCGATGGTTTGAAAAAAAAAAGTTGGTATCACAATTCATATAGGACATTCATTGTATATATAAATATAATAAAAATGCTAAATCAATCAATTATCCAGTATATAATATACACCCACGGCGGGTGATCCATTTAGCGTAAGGCACTCATTATTTCAAAAACTATTAAGTTTTAAAAAAAAAATTTTATGCATAATTTTAAGTCGTTAAAAAATAATATTTTTCTAAGAAATTTTCATTTTTTTTAAAAATAACATGCACTTTTAATTGATTATTCTAAAACAAAATATTTTTGGTAGTACTTCGATATATAAACACCGTGTTTTGGATAAGTGTTTTGTATGAGTTATAACTTATAAGTTAAGTATTTAAAGTGTCGATGAGCGGAATGGAGTGTTGAAGGATTACCCTAAAAAATTTCAGTCCACTACTCTGCTTGTATACACATTTAATACACATAACTTATAAACTACTTTTCCGAAATTTGATTTAATGTAACTACTCATTCATATGAGTAAAACGTAAAATAAAAAGATGAAAATATATAACCTTTTTCCAAAAATGTTGTTTTGTAACCGCTTAAAGTTATGTAGAAGAAATATTATCAAAAACGTTAGTGTTTTCTGAAATAAAGAATGTCTTGTGTTAAGTGGATCACTCCGTATACCATATTTCATAAACAATGCAAATGTATGTTATTGGTTTGCAAAAATTATAAATATAAATTATAATTAATATTTTTATATTCAAGTGCATTTGTTTACGTCATATGCTTTACAGTTAATTGGATATAGGTATTATATTATATAGTTATTGCGATTAGGTACCAACATCTTAAACGATAGGCATATTACATATTTTCGTATATATTATATCATAAACACAAAGAAAAACAATGCGAACAAAATTGGCTATTAATTTTTAATAATTTGTTACTATCATACATTTGTTACGAATTAAGATTATGTATTTGCAATCAAGGTTATGTGTACCATCTCGATTCTAATTTGTTAGCAATATTATATACCTGTCGGCTATCGCCTACATTTTTTTAATCTTTCAGCATTCGAATTACTTTTGCAATGTATACCTACTTAAATATGGTTTAAAAAAAAAAATAAGTTTGCCACTCGACTGAGAGATCAGAGATACCTCTATTGAAATAAATGCTGACCAAATATTTCGCAAATAATATATATTGGATTACAACACTTAAAATACGCTACTTATAATATTAAAAATTAAGTAATTATTATTATAATTTAAATAATTATTAAATATTCTAAATTTACGTTATAGTACAGATATTTTATGAACTTACCAGGCTTTGAATTTGTTCTATCGGAGGCGGATGTCAGCTGGTGGTGGTTTTCTTGAAAAAATAAATTTTTGTATAGAACCGAAGCAGGTGGCATTTGCATTGATTGGTCTTCAAAACATTGTATTGTGGGTGTCATTCTGAAATAAGTAATTTATAAAATCGAATACAGTATTATTATTATTTATTTATTTACGTGTAATAACCCAATTACATAAAGATTATAATTTAGTACATATAAATATGGTATAACATTTCAACATTTGATAAATAACATTGGTGTATAGATTGAAGGTAGGTATAGAATTATAATATAAACTACTATAAGTTATATAATATAGATATTAGATACTATACAAAAGAGCGAATATTTTATAACTAAAAGTTCTGCGGTATGCCTGTATCGCTATTGATATTTCATAATATAATTAGTAAAAACTTTTTTCAAATTTATTCCTTCTATTTTTCTGACAACTCGATTGCGTTGAAAAACAACATTAATTATAATTATAATAAATAAATAAATAAATAATAATATAATACAGTATTTTATAATAAAATATGCTCACGCGTGCTTGTGCGTGCACCGCGTGCTAATACCGCGAAACGTGGGTTTATAATATGACATATTATTACATTAGGTATGTATACCTTTTATGAAAATAATTAAAAACTTTAACTAGTAAAAACAGTAAAACACAGAAAAACGATGGAAATTTTTTTTTTTATCATTATACTGTTTATAAAAAATAAATTAATACTGTACTTATATTGAAAAAAAAATAAAATAACGGCAATAATGTTATTGTATAATACTACGTCGAAAAATGATCAACTCAAGAGTATTTCCCTATTCACCGGGGGTTGAAAACGATATAAGTCATAACAGACGTGCTTAGTGTGGGGGGGCATTATGTGCGATCGTCACTGATGCGAATTTATATAATATATATAGTCTAACGCTGTAGTACAATTATTTTTACAATATACCTGTGCAGAGGGTAGGTAGTCGGACCGGGTTCAAATATATTAATATTGTTGGCGGGCAGATAATGTGATGACTGCAGGTGTAGTATTTGGGGGGGGGGGGTGGTATATAGACAGTATTCGGCGTGCCTATACAATATTTCACGCGTTCGCGAATTGGACGTCCGCGCTCGCAGCCCCGCCGTGAAATGTTACGATCTTCGTCGATTTCGAATTTTTGACGGGATTTCGGGGGCGGGGGCGGACGGGCGGATCGACGGCAAGACACGGGGCCCGGACTGTGAGCGAGAGACGCGCGTGTGCACTTGGCCGAATTCACGAGACGATTGTCGGGCTCGGGCAGTGCTCGGGCGGCTGACTGGCGCGGCGTCGACGGCGGCGGCGGTAGTACGCATGCAACGTAAACACAATAATATTATATATACATATAGTGTACGATAGTTGGCGAGAAGAATGGCAAAATATTCACACACGCACACGCGCGCGCGGGACGGTTCGCCACGAGCGTGCTCACGCACTCACGCACACGCACGCGACATTTGAGGACGGGGTGAGTCGCGGCCGCGGTCTTTCGGGAGGGGATGGCGGAGAAAACGTGAGCGCGTGGATAGTCGGTCGTCTGCATGGCGTATACAGTATACAGTATACACATATATACACAGCTGTTGTCGGCCCCACACGCGCACACGTACACGAACGCACAACACGCACACGCACCGGTCGACACACACGCGCGCGCCGGCGAACTCTTCGCGTAACAGCTGCTGCCCGAGAATTCTGCGGTGCCCGTATTCCGCGTGCCGTTACCGTTACCGGCGGCACTTTGTTCTTATCAGACTTTTCGCAAAAACATAAACGTGCCCGATCGGGCCCAATCGACTCCATAGTCAATTGAATTGAGACGGTCAGAGACGTGTCTAGACAGTAAACGGCATGGCGAATACGCTCGTGGTGTTGTACTGTTGTTCGATGTTCCGTACTCCGGTACTCGGTCTGTGTGTCTTTTAAATAGTCACTATAGAACAAAGATTATTTTTCGAGATTAATCTCTTGACGCCGGTGCGACAAAAAAAAACGCCCAACTTACACCGTTGGCGGTCATTCTCTGTTTGCGTATTAACATTGTTAATTTTTATTATTGTTATTGTAATACTTGTATATTTGTTTTTTTAAGTGTACTTCGTATTGTTGTTTTGTTACTATTATCACAGTCGTTTCCCATGTCAAAGCTTCTTACTTATTTTTCGTTTAAAGATAGCTCGCTCAGTGGCTATCGGCAGACTTATTTTATTTTATTATTATTATTAATTAACAGACACTTACACATTGTTAATTAGAAACGTTGTAGGATTAACCTCAAGTGGTTTTTATTTGTGTTATGGTATTTTGTCAGGGAGCCACAACTCTCTTCTACGATATTTCATAAGTAGATACCTTTTTTTTCATACACATTGTGTCATTCAATTGATTTTTGTGTTGTTTGGATATCATCACTTAGTCTTGTGATTTGTTACTATACAATGAACTCCACGGACGACGAATATTGGAATGAAAAAAGTTTTGAAGGATTTAGCTTTGAAGATGAGGTACCTATTAGTGCATAATTTATTTACTAAAATTTTCAAAGTTATTACTTATTATTAATAGGACGCCAAATCCTTGATAGGTATTGTCTCCATCTTATAACTAACGTACCTACCTACAACAAAACATATTTTGGGTTCAGCATAACCAATCTTATGATAGTTTATTACATTATAATTTATTATAGAGTGAATTTGACTATTATCAAAGTTGCAGGTTGTAATATTTATCTTGGGCACCTTATAGAAATTTATTTTAAAGTTAGTTATCACTTGGAACAATATTACAATTTTTAAAACTTAAATATCAATGCCTACAAGGTAGTTAATATTCTTACATTTTACTTTTGGTAATAAGTAGATTCAAAAATCTACTCTAATTTCAAAGCTAACAAGTAACAACATAATATTGGTTATGCTGAATGTAAATTGGCCAAGTATATTGAAGACTGCGACAACACTGGCACTGTTTGATGTTCTCATAAACTAATTATATATTTATATACATATAATGTTAAGGTATTAAGTTGTAGATGTATCACATGATTTATACATTAATATATTCTTCTCTATATAATGTTGAAATTTACTTTTGATTGAATTACCTACTTAGTGAAATATTCTATCGTTCACATAAAAGTAGAAGCTAATCATCACAAAAACATTGATAACCTAGTCACTACCTATTAGAATTATAAATATTTTAAATAATAAATGTGTTTATTCAGTTAGATATTTATTGAAATTGAATAAGAATTGTATTTTTTTTTAATTTATAATAACTATAGAAATATTATTTTTATTTAGGAAAAGGAATTGAATTTAATTCAGAAAATTCGACCCGAAAGTGAAGGTAATAAACTATAAAATGTTTAATAATATATTAATATATGTTTTTATTATTTGATATATTGTCGGATTAAACCGTGCCTAGTAATACAAATAATTATATTAGGTTTACAAATTGGATCAACAAAAGCTAAATTACCAAATATTGAATCATTGGATACACTACTCTCAAAAGAAATTTTAGATAAAAGTAAGTAGGTATTTATTTCTGAATCATATTTTGTAAATTTATTAATTATTATTATACTTTACAGTATTTATAAAGCAAGATTCAAAGTCAAATAAAATAAATTCAACTCAAGTAATTTAAATTGTATTAATATTTGTTATTTACATACAATTTTATATTTATTTTTTTTTACAGAAAAAACTGAATTGCGTCAAATCTACTATAGAAAATATTGTAATGTCTCATACATATACACTAGAACCATATCACAGCTTAGAAGAAAAAACAATGTTGTTAAAAGAAGCTTTGGATACAGAAGATGGAAATGCGATACTAACTGTATACAATTTCAACTTAAATTAAATGTATGAATATTTTTATAATTGATGTACTATTTCAGGTTGTTATATTCTTGACAAGCACTTTGAAGAAAGGTATTTTCCAGCGTATGTTACGTGACTATCCTATTGCTGCTTCTCATTATGTTCAATATTTGTATTCTAAACAATATATCGACGAATTAGTCGACACTTTAGAGTATGTTCATGTATGCTTAACAATTAAACATTAATATAATATAATGAAACATATTTTTTACAGAATGTTGGGACGAACAAAAGATGCAATGGTAAGATACAATTATTTGGATGAATGGCCAATAAACAGATGTCTTTTAAAAAGCGTGTGTGGCTGTATATGAAAAAGATTTTAAAATGCAATACAAAAAAGGTTAAAAGTTTCTTGGAAATGTATTAAAAAACATTTTTTTTTTAAATTAAAGTTATTTTGAAAAATATTGTTATTTTAGTAGTTTTGAATATTTGTATCTTAAAAGTATAGTTAAATTTTTTTAGTATTGTGTTTTATTGTAAATACATTTTTATTTTTCTGAAAATAAACTTTACTTTGCAACACCTTTATGGTGGTTTATATTTTTTTTAATCAAAAGTTTGTTATTAAACACTTGAACATGTTTAAAAGAAGTATTTTAATCTTTCTTCTGTAGACGTTACATAACATATTTTACTTTTATTTTAATTTGTAACTACCATATCAATAGTATGTAAATACTAAATAATGTCTCACATGACATACAAAATATAAGATAATCAGAACAAATAATATTGCATTACACTTTTAACTAATTTAAATATCAAATAGGTATATTGTAATTTGTATATATTTTATTTATTTAGATGATGCTATTCAAATTTGGATGCCGAAATCCACAAAACTGTTTGCAGAGATTCAATGTATGTGCTAATCTATCAGACGAACAATATGATAAGCAAATTATATCACAACTTATTCATTTAGTTGGTAATTAAATATTAATCAAGAAAATAAATATTTATCATAAATATTCAATTATGTTTTAGGAAAAGGTGGACAATTTATGTCAGTTGTTTCGTTAGTAACAGAAAAATGTAAGGAACAACAAAATGTACAATCTTGTCGTATGGTGGCTAATGAATTTAATCTGAGTGCTAAACAGTTGGAAGCTACATTGCTGATGACATTTTGTCAACTACAAAATTGGATGCTTGTGGATGACATGTTGTTAAACAAAGTAATTTAATTTGATATTTTTCAATTTATAAATCTACAACTTCTCATGTGAAGTATTAACTAAGTTATAATATATACATGATATAATATATAATATTTTATTAAATTATAATCATACACAATAAATCAACATTAAAAATTCTGAATTACCTATTTAAAATTGTAAATATTATTCTGAAATACATTATTTAAAATGTAAAACAATTTTTTATGCTACACAATATTATGCTCTTGGTGTATTTCATGTAACTGAAATTTGAATTAATTATTCTGACAACTTGTTTAAAAATTGTGACTAAAATATTAAGAAGTAATATTATTTTTAATTTTAGAATTGGCTTGGAAAGGATAAATTGGCTTTATCATTACCTATTGGTGAAACCGTTAAACTATTACACAATAATGGTGCTCCATCATCGTCATTAACCCGTTATATAAAAATGATTAAAGATTCAGATGAACGTTTAGAATTGGCTAAAAAATTCAATTGTCACCATATAATAATTGATGTATGATACTAATTATTAACATTGAAGTTAATTATAATAAGAATATTAACTTGTAATTTATTCTTTATTTGTTTTTCAGGATTTTGCATTCAAAAAAGATCGTAGGGGATTATTAGTATACAAGACGACTTTGGAAAAACAGTCTGAAAGCTATTATTATGCCGATGTAATTTTAAAAAGTCCAGTAAGTAATAAATATTTACTATTTTACTTCTCATATTATAAACTCTTGATTTGCTTGGAGTTTTCCATTTATGTGTCTAATAAAATTCAACAGTTGACATGTTTATTTAAACTAACTAATCATGTCATTATAATATATTTTTATTTATTTATAAAGGACTCATCATTATTATTATTTTTCCTAATTCAACATAAGGAGCAACCAGGGTGTGGTATCATTTTCTGTATTGACTACTAGTGGTTTACTTGTAGTAGGGTAATCAGTTGTGTAGTACCAAAAAAAATTGGTTGCCGTCTTGGTCTTTTCTTATGTTGGATATAGTATATCATTTATACATTTTTACTCATTATTTTTTAATGAATATAGTAATATATTTTTGTCAAATAGTACTAAACTATTAATTTTTTCATATCCACTGTCTAGTATCCAGTAATATTGAAAGACTATTTGAAATGAATATTTTATTTTGTCTTGAGACTTGCATTATATAGTTTTCACTAAACTTATAAAAATATACTTTTGATTTATGTGTATATAGCAGATAATGAATCAAATTATGTTATGAGTAATACAAGTTAATAATAAATAATATTATTTTTTTTCAGAATATGAAGTGGAAAAATTAATAACATATGTTATAACTCATTAGTCAATACCAAATTTATAACATGTGAAAACCTTTGAACAAATGTAAGACTGAGGCAGATTATTCGTGATTTATAAATTATTCACCTTTCACTATTATGTGTTATAACGATTAATTTACTTTATCATTAAATTAAATATTTTTTTAAATTGAAACTTTCATATTTGTTCATGATTTACATTGTATATATTTAAAAATATAAATAAATTGAACTGTTACCAAGATGAAATGTACTTCAGAGAATATACTTATCAATTTTTACTTTTTTGGAATCATAATGGGTACAATAAATTGGGTACTTAAGCTTAGTGAAATATGACTGTACAACTTATTAAATGGGTCAGTGAAGCCTTATGGTAGAAAACTAACTGTTTTTTTACTATGGCTTTTAACGCTCTATTTGATTCCACTGTAGTTGTGCCACTTATACAGTTATACGTTACACCTATAATTTTGGTTCAGTTGTTATTGCACATTTTAAAGAAAGGTTTATATTTGTTGAGGTGTAAGTTTATATTTTATTTTTTATGGATATAACTAATAATAAATTCGAAAAATTTGAATCTGAGGAAAATCATGACAATGATACACCTACAACATATAAAAGGAAAATTTTTGGACGTCAAAAAACCGGTATGTAATACACAAGTAATTTTAATAGTAATAAAATACTATGAAAGTAATATGTTATTATGGTTTAGTATCAGAGACTTCAATCTATAACCCCATTGACCCACAAGAACGGAATAAGAGTAGACGTGAGTAAATTCTATATAATTTTAATCGCTCCTCTTGTTTGGTTTTCATTTTTATTTTTATAATTTAGAATATAGTTTTGCGGATAAAACCCTAGATTGCATTACACAATGCTTTTGGCAATGTTCATCTTGTTACCAATGCAATGAAAAATCTTAATCAAACAAATCCTGGCTGATAAACAATAAAATATAAATAGTATGATTCAAATTCAGCTAATATTTTTAATGTGATTTATCATTTGAAATAAAAGTATCTCTTTAATGGCTCATTGGCTTGGACGGTTGTACATTGCTCGAAACTTTGACTTCTGAAGTCCATTGATGCCTGATGGCTTCAATGTCAGTCCTGTCTTATTCTATGCTCTCACTTACCTATAAGATGTGGATTTATTTATTATATTCTAATGGATAATTTTAAAAACCTTTGAAGACTCAATTCCATTAAAAACAACAAAAATGGTTTATAACATTTTATTTATATACTTATTGTTTATTAATATTAGGTATTTTACAGTTGTTCTTAATTCTTATTAACACATTTTAATAATGTTATAATTTCATATAGTTATTGTTAATTGTGTTTTTTTATACATTTATGGAATAACTTACACATTTTGTCAAATTACTTCTTATTTATTTTATACATGATAGTAAGTTCATAAATGTTAATGTTTCTAAATAATGTCATGCTCAATATCTTCTACATTTATAACAGGAATAATATTGTTACAACTATATCAATACCGCTATAGTTGATTTTTTTATTACAATTTTAAGATTATTAAATTATATTTTAATCATTTTATACTTGGATTTTTTTTTAAACAAAATATTGATTGTGTTATACCAATGTTCTATTATATTATTGTAGTTAAAAATAAACTTTTTAAAAATTAGTCATGCATTTTTACAAAATGAAAAATCTGTTTTCATTGTGGAATTGTTATAAGTTCATTAACTACTGAATATAAAAAGACAAAAAAAAAAAAAAAATTTTTAAAACAACATTTAGTATTGCTTCTTATAATACCAAATAATAATATTATATTACATAATTGTATAACATATTGTATTAAGTGTGTAACAGTCTTTAAATACCTTGTAAAAAGTAATTTAATGTATTATATCCATACAAGTGATCCAATGCCAATACAAATAGTATTATAGGTTTAAAACTTTAAAATTAGCAGAAAAATTTAAAAGCATTCAGATTAAGGTAACATTGTATGGTTATATAAAATAATATAAAGTATAATATTCAGTATTGAAGTAGTAGCCTTGGCCCATGTTCAAAAAAATTTATATTAACAGTGAAACCTCTATACAAATAAATAAATAAATATTTGAGAATATTTTTATCATACAAAAGCAACCAATAACAGATTCAAATATACATATTTTCTACTGTAAATAAATTAAAAACTGTCCATTGTGAAGTTTTCAGTGGTTGGGTATCTGTAAGTCGAGGTTTTACTGTTCAATGTTTGTACATGTAACGACAGTTAAAATTATTAATATTATATTGATACAAGAAAAAGTTCAACATTTATAATTTGGAATGTATACAATGTATACTATGTAAAATAAATATAATTTTAACATAGTTATATAAAATCATCACAACATTAAAACCTATTATTCTACATAAATATCACAATAATATTGGTATCCAAAAATTAGCAAATAACTAACGTATAAGTAAAACATTATATAAAAATATTTCCTTCAACCAAAAGAAACAACCAATAAAATCAAAAATTCCCCAATGTATTTTTAATTTATTATGGTACTTGTTGTAAAAGGAGGTTTCCATCCACCAAATGTTAATTCCAAGTGTCTTGCAACGGCTGCACACAACCGATCTTGATTCATTCCAGCAACCACCTATTAATAATAATTTGATAATATTAATAATACTATTGGATATTTATATTATTTTATCAAATATAAGATACCTGTATTCCTAATGGTAAACCATTTAGACCTAAACCGAGTGGTACTTGGGTGACTGGTAGCTTCAGTACGTTGAAAATAGCCCAGTAAGCAAAATTGTATGGATACAAGAATGGCTCACAATGACGTTTTGCTGTGGTTGGAGACGAAGGGAAAAATAACACGCTATCATCACCCAACAATGACTAAAAAGTGAATATTACTTTAATTTGCTTACTGATAGTAAATGTTAATTTTACATAAAATATTTAAAATTAAACTTGTCAGTTAAAATATTAAAGCATAATATCTTAATTATTTTAATAGCTTGAAGTAATTAAACCTTGAGACAAGTTCAAACTGTGGCCCAACTATTCTAACAATGGCTCACAAAAATTTTAAAAAAATTAACCTTTAATATTTATAAGAGTTTAGAATTATAGAACCATACTCTAAATCTACTGCACACACAACTCATTATGTTGCAGTTAAAATTAATATATTCTCTAGTCAACATGAAAGTAACATCATATTGAATATTATACAGTAGTACAGTACACAACATAACACAATGAGTTGTGAACACTGCTTAACTGTGACCTTATAATTCTAAATATAGAACTCAAAGATCAATGATTTGATAAAACTAGCAATTATCCTTTTCTTTTTTTTTTGTATGCTGAGAGTAAGGGGAAGGACTGCAGGTTAAGCATTGTTTTCCCCTCCCCTAACAAATGTACATTAGCTATAAAAAATGCTCATCCTTTTATTTAATTTAAAACTAAAATATCTATAGATTTACCGATATTTCTTTTGAAAGTTTTTCAATCTCAGCGTCAGCCCAAACTGCATTTACTTTTGGTAATTGTAGATCTATTAATTTTAATACTGCAGCCAAAGAATGATTGGAACGTCCTACAGTTGTTTTTAGGACTTCTGGCCATACAGAAACTCTAATCTGTAATTATAAAGAAATGCATACTATAATTTAAAATTATAATTAAGTAGTATTAAATTAATTACTTGATTGTTTCCCAATGTTGCACAAAAATCTGATTCTTCCTTTGTCATAGAATGTCTCCACAAGCTATAGCTGTACCGAGTACCTGACAATTTGACTTTGAGCGGAGGCAGTTCAGTGATAGAAGTTATAGCCTCTATAACGTGATCTAAAACTATTTGTAATTCATCGCTAATGGGACTAACCCGTGCATCATCAGGTTTATCAACATAGTAATACTTCAAAGTAGACAAATCAACCTAAAAAAAATCTTAAAATTATTCATTTTTGTAATATTTTATAACATATGCTTACTTCTTGGCCAATTTTCAATTCCAAAGATTTTTCAGGTCCGAGGAAAGCTTTAATTACTGGAATTAGATCTTCAGCATATTTAGTAATAGGTCCTGCACTGACCATGGTTTGTTTTTCTGTGCCTTTTCTAAATGACATACCTTTTGTATTTATAAGACCTGAAAAATTGTAAAAATGATTATGAATTATAAACAATATTGATCGGTGGATGTCAGCATAATAAAAATAATTGTTGTGTTTCACATTATACGCATAATGCTGTTGATGAAATAAGCAAAATGTTTACATACTATAGTCATAAATTCATTAATGATTTAGGTAACACAATAAAATAAAAGGACAGTTATTATAATTTAAATATTATTCAATAAAAATATAATTTTGAAAAACAATGGAACAAGATGGCTATAACACATATTATGGTAGAAGGTAAGATGATTAATTAAATAACTGTCATTAAATCTAACAGAAAGAGCCAGCTAAGTCTTGGTATAAATAAAGACCATATTATTTGTAGCTAGTAAAATATAGATTATACCAATGAACTGTGCAATAATGTTGGAATGATTAATTATAATTAAATTAATAAGAACAATTTTAATAAACATTATAATTAATAATACTAATATGAATATTAGCTGCACTACAAGATTTTTGCTGACAATATATATCATACTAAACAAATTAAAAAATCTCAATCTAATAATATAAAATAAATATTTTCCTGACCTGTAGTCAACTTATGCCCAAATAAACCACAATTAAATGCGGGTATACGAGCAGATCCTCCAATATCTGTTCCAAGACCCAAGGGACTACCACAAGCTGATACTAAACTAGCCTATGATAAAAAAAATATTTTTTATGAAAGATTATATTTTGGGAATCATTTCATCATTTAAAAAACATACTTCCCCACCAGAAGAACCACCAGCTGAATGATTTGTGTTATAAGGGTTATTTGTTTGTCCATAAACTTTATTTCTAGTTTCACACCATAGGTTTATTTCCGGGACATTTGTAACTCCTAAGAGTATTGCACCAGCAGTCTTTAATGATTTAATAACTTCTGCATCGTCATTGCTTTTCATGCCAGTTCTAGATATTAGACCTAAAGTCCAAGCCATTCCTTTTGCTGCAGTACTTTCTTTAGATGTAAAAGGAATTCCAAATAAAGGTTTGCCATTAAAAATTAAATTAATTTTTTCTTCTGTGTCAGCTAGTTCAATAAGTTTATCATATTCATCTGCTTCAACTAATGCTTTGTCAAACCGTGAGTCAACCACGGCATTTAATATTGGGTTTACTTGTTCAATTCGTTTGATAAAACATTCAACAACATGGCGACATGTAACTTCTTTATTTTTAATTTTATTGACAATAGTTGTACAACTGTCGAGAACCAATGGATCATCTACTGGGGGCAATGTTTTTGATGGTGTATTTTTGTAAACATAGTAGAATATTAATGACACAATTAAGTCATAAATAAATCGAAGAAATGAAATTACATACGACAAACAGTTTCTAGGTTTTGAAGATTTTGGTTTTTTTGATGGACGGGTTTTCTTCAAATAAACCTTTTCCTGTTTTTCCTAAAAATATATACAAACATTGGATGAGTACATTTTTTATATAGTCAAGAATAATACTTTATTTTTAGTTAGAAGTCATAGGAACATAAGATTTTGAAACAAGAAGAGTTTGAGAAATTAAAATGTATTCACAGAGTTAAAATTTAGAAATGTATATAACATTTGTAGGTTTTAGTTGTAGCTTCTGATTAGTGTCACACACAGGGGGGAGGAGGTTATTTGGGTGTTTAAACTTTCCATTAGAAATTTCTATATACCCCAACGCCACTACTTCTGTTAGCTTATAATTTATAACTATAGAATTTTTATTACAAAAAGTTTAAGAATAGGTATACTATTTTTTTAGACTTAATAAAATACTTAATACTTTTATTCTTAAGACAAATATTTCATATACCTACAACTTGATAATTATAAATAACAAATATTTAAATAGCACATCAAAAATAGTAGGTAGGTAATAACGAGTGTGAAGTTAGCAATTGGCCTAGCCATTGATAAGAGCGTGTACAATGGGTTGCCTATACAAAACTAAACCTTGCCCCAAACCTAATTCAAAACTCACATCAATAGTACAGCCACATAGATGGCGCTGTATTATACAAAATAATATTATAAGATATGAAATATTAATATTATAATACTGAAAACTATACTGAAATAGTGAAATATCAACAAAAACCGCCGGACGGCGCATTGGAAAACAAACGGCCGGTCATTCGATCGGTCAGTACGACATCGTAAAAAATCGCGGAAATTAGTGGACCACATTTGTTTTATATAGAATTTTCCCAGCTTTTCGCCAATGTACGACACATGTATTCTCACTTCCCGGAAGGCACCGTAAAACGACGAAAACCACCAAATAAATAGTCTGTGATGCGGGGCATTCGGACGGTGCGGTGGAAAACGAACGGCCGGTCGGTACAACATCGTAAAAAATCTCGGAAATTAGTGGACCACATTTGTTTTATATAGAATTTTCCCAGCTTTTCGCCAATGTACGACACATGTATTGTCACTTCCCGGAAGGCACCGTAAAACGACGAAAACCACCAAATAGTCTGTGATGCGGGGCATTCGGACGGTGCGGTGGAAAACGAACGGCCGGTCGGTACAACATCGTAAAAAATCGCGGAAATTAGTGGACCACATTTGTTTTATATAGAATTTTCCCAGCTTTTCGCCAATGTACGACACATGTATTCTCACTTCCCGGAAGGCACCGGAAAACGACGAAAACCACCAAATAGTCTGTGATGCGGGGCATTCGGACGGTGCGGTGGAAAACGAACGGCCGGTCGGTACAACATCGTAAAAAATCGCGGAAATTAATGGACAACATTTGTTTTATATAGAATTTTCCCAGCTTTTCGCCAATGTACGACACATGTATTCTCACTTCCCGGAAGGCACTGTAAAACGACGAAAACCACCAAATAGTCTGTGATGCGGGGCATTCGGACGGCGCGGTGGAAAACGAACGGCCGGACATTCGACCGGTCGGTACGACATCGTAAAAAATCGCGAAAATTAGTGGACCACATTTTTTTTATATAGAATTTTCTCAGCTTTTCGCCAATGTACGACACTTGTATTCTCACCTCCCGGAAGGCACCGGAAAACGACGAAAAACGCCGAATAGTCTGTGCGGCGGGGCCTTCGGAGGGCATCATTGAAAACCAACGGCCGGACATTCGACCGGTCGGTACAACATCGTAAAAAATCGCGGAAATTAGTGGACCACATTTGTTTTATATAGAATTTTCCCAGCTTTTCGCCAATGTACGACACATGTATTCTCACCTCCCGGAAGGCACCGGAAAACGACGAAAAACGCCGAATAGTCTGTGCGGCGGGGCCTTCGGAGGGCAACATTGAAAACCAACGGCCGGACATTCGACCGGTCGGTACAACATCGTAAAAAATCGCGGAAATTAGTGGACCACATTTGTTTTATATAGAATTTTCCCAGCTTTTCGCCAATGTACGACACATGTATTCTCACTTCCCGGAAGGCACCGTAAAACGACGAAAACCACCGAATAGTCTGTGATGCGGGGCATTCGGACGGTGCGGTGGAAAACGAACGGCCGGTCGGTACGACATCGTAAAAAATCGCGGAAATTAGTGGACCACATTTGTTTTATATAGAATTTTCCCAGCTTTTCGCCAATGTACGACACATGTATTCTCACTTCCCGGAAGGCACCGTAAAACGACGAAAACCACCAAAAAGTCTGTGATGCGGGGCATTCGGACGGTGCGGTGGAAAACGAACGCCCGGTCCGTACGACATCGTAAAAAATCGCGGAAATTAGTGGACCACATTTGTTTTATATAGAATTTTCCCAGCTTTTCGCCAATGTACGACACTTGTATTCTCACCTCCCGGAAGGCACCGGAAAACGACGAAAACCACCAAATAGTCTGTGATGCGGGGCATTCGGACGGTGCGGTGGAAAACGAACGGCCGGTCGGTACAACATCGTAAAAAATCTCGGAAATTAGTGGACCACATTTGTTTTATATAGAATTTTCCCAGCTTTTCGCCAATGTACGACACATGTATTCTCACTTCCCGGAAGGCACCGGAAAACGACGAAAAACGCCGAATAGTCTGTGCGGCGGGGCCTTCGGAGGGCATCATTGAAAACCAACGGCCGGACATTCGACCGGTCGGTACAACATCGTAAAAAATCGCGGAAATTAGTGGACCACATTTGTTCACGCACGGGCAACTGTACGTGGCGTTTTCGAGAGTGAGAAACGCACAGTCCGTGAGAGTCGGGATGTACGGCGATGACAACGGGCTGTTCGTCACCAAGAACATTGTGTACAGGGAAGTTCTGTAATAATGCTATATGAGTAGACAATTGAAAGTTGTAAGTCTTTTAAAGTTTAAGTCTAGGTTACACTCGATGATCAAGTCTAGGTGACGCTCGATGATCAGGTCTAGGTGACGCTCGATGATCAAGTCTAGGTGACTCCCTGATGTTCAAGTCTAGGTGAATCCCCGATGTTCAAGTCTAGGTGACTCCCCGATGATCAAGTCTAGGTGACGCTCGATGACCAAGTCTAGGTGACTCCCTGATGTTCAAGTCTAGGTGACAGCCCGAGGATTAAGTCTAGGTGACTTCCAAGGGTCTAGGTGAGGAGAGAAAGTTTGACAACCTCCACGTGGTCTCTCTGGATGCGAATACTCAAAGGTGTATTCGTAACTAATGTCAAACTGTTAGTTAGGATTATGTATTTCCTATCAATAATTAATTTATATATATATATATATATATCAAAATAAATGTTCAATGTAATGAAATGTGAAAAAGCGTTTAAATAATAAACAGTATTGTGTAATGTTATGCTATGATATTATGTAACTTTGTGATGTTTAGTTAACAATATTTAACCTTTTCATATATGTTTTGTTAGTATTTATTTTCTTATCTGTTAATATAGTTTGGATTGTATTTCCAATCTCATACTGTGATGATGTATTTATTTGGTTTAATATAATATGTAACTTTTTGTAATGTCCAGTTAACCACCTATTGTTATTATAATTAATTGTATGTGTAATAGAACATAAGATGTTTTTATCATTAGGGATCTGTTAATATACTTTTGTAATTATTATTATAATGCATATCATGAAATTAATTTTTTTTAATGAATAATTTAATAATAAAGTTAATAATATTGTACAATCTTATTTAAAATCCTATACTGTGATTGTAATTGTCATTGTATTGTTTTAATATATATTCATAATATGTTAGACTGTGATATTATGTAACTTTTTACATTTGTTTTTACTTTGTAAGGTTCAGTTAACAAGATTTAACCTTTTATTGGTATTTAACCGCCTATTGATATCATAATATTTATTGTATATAATTAATTCTGCGTGTAATTTAATAATATAATATGTTTTTATTACTATGCCTATATTAATTACTTTTTAACACAATTTGTTAGGTATTTAAGAACTTACAATACTAAGTATCCGTCAATACATACAAATATCATAATCATCACTGTGGATTTCTGTTGACTTTATTACCTATTATTATATTTATACATAGGTATTACAATTACCATACATTACCATTGGGTACCAACCTATACCATAAAATGTCTGTGTATATTATGTTTGGTATACATGACCATGAACAAATTGCGTGTTGTAGATTTTTTTTTTAATATATTGCAATATTTATTTTTTACCAATTGTTATGTTTTCGATTTCTAACCATCGTTTCTTCGATGAAACTATCGATTAAAATGGTGTTATCCTAATATTTGTGTTTATAGTTCATTACAAAATGAAAAAAAAAGCTTATAAATAAAAAAGTAGGTCAAGTGGATGTCGCTCTGCTGTACAGTAGGTTACAAGTAGATCACTGTATAATGGATGGTATTAAATTTGAATTCAATTATATAATATCATTGTATACGAAAAACGATTCTGAGCGGGGACGGTATGTCAGTCTAGGATATTTTAAAAATATTGATATTGTTATTTTACGGTAGCTGCTAAGTTGAATTAATATTATTCATGTTGTTTAATTATTAACCTTAAATTATCAGTGATACTAGAAAAATATTATAATATATACTTTTACTCGTTAAAATTGATTTTAATATGTAATTTCGTCCAAATTTAAACTTAAAATGTCTGTAAAAAATAACTGTGTTTATATAGTTTTTAGATTTTTTGTTTACAGTATGTGCTATTTATTAGAATCTTTGTTTTACATTTTCAATCCTTAATTATAAAAAATGACCATTTTATAATTGTTTAATTCCAATAATTTATAATTTTCGAGATTTTGATGAATTTGGTCAAAATTTTAACTTTAAATGCTTTATAAAAAAAAATTGTGACTATGTATTTTTAATATTTTTCAACTGATATTGTATTAATATATCAGGAGCCTTGTATTAAGTGTTTACACATCTTGGCCCAACAGATAAAATTTTATTGACATTTATAGAAAAAAAAACTAAAAAAATTGGAAACTGAAAATGTCCGTTAACAGCTCAAAATAAGTCAGAATATTTTGAAAATGCTATGGTGTGTAGAAAATGCTTATATAAACATTCGGTCAAAATGTCATGTCTGTACGGTCATTTCTTTTAGAGTTATACCAAAAACCAAAATCGATTTTGTCGAAAATTGGTTTTCCGTAAAAATTCCCTTTTTTCCCTTAATTTTTCATTTATTTTTCCAGGCGCTCATGAAAACTACTGGGAACTTTTGACCCCCCAAAGTACCAACTAGATTCATTTTCTTATCAGAAAAGGTACTATTGAAGAAATTCGAAGCATTTTTACTGTCCTAAAACGTGATGACAGACACAAAAATAAAAAATAAAAAAAAAACACACATCATTGTAAAATCAATACATTGTGACAACTCGAGCCATATTGCTCATGACTCGAGAGTCATGTGGTCGATTGGTCGCCAACCACGAGCCGAGACCCAAAAAGGTCGGAGCGTCGTGGATTTTTTGTTTTACACTTCGTTACCAGGGATGAGGAAACGAATAATAATAATAATAAGAAAAAACATAACACACTGTTTAAGTTAGAGAGCATTAAGTATATTGTTTGAAGGTGGGCGCCGAGAAAGCCATTGGCATAAAACTCGGACAGAAATAAGTAAATAACACCCCGTAATAATAATATAAAGAACCCACCAACATGGTAATAATAAATAATAATATACAACTGCCAATAGGGCAATAATAAATAATAATTTAAAGTACAGGGATACCGGCCACGGTGTCTAATAGACAATATTTATAAATTTAGGTACGTTACCACTATCATGCTCCTATGATATATATGCCGGCCGATGGCACTCCGGCGATCGCGACGCTCTACTCCTCCAACATGGTGATGTTCGGGCGTATGGGAAAAAAATGACGTCCGTCGGCCTAGTCGGCCACAAACATACGAAAAAAAACGACGGGCGACCGAGACAGTAGGAGGAGGGAGACAGAGCGAGAGCATTTGGAGACTTAACTTAGGTGACCGATATCTCTGTATACATAGTTAGGTGTGGCCCAGACCATGGAGATGTGAGAGGGGAGCGTGTGTGCGTTTGTCACACCGGCAGGTATTGTCGTCGGTCGGCCGACTTGGACCCACAGGACAAAGTCAGCTTTCGCAACGCACACGCAATACTTGTATACAGCCGTTATGTATAAAAATACGAATAGCAAATGGTCACCCCACCCTGATCGTCACAACATTCATCGCTCCGCTCAGAATCTAAAATAGTAAAATAATATTGTATTGTATTTAAAATAATGAGGTTGGTATATTGGAAGAGTGGGGACTCTTAATATATGTACCAATAAGTATTTTATCCCTCCAAAAATGATAATCTAGTTTCGACCATGGTACTACTGTTGCTAGCGATCGAAGATGTTAATAATTTTTTTGGATTCGAGTTTTGCCGTGCGTGAACGGTGGACGATGGAATACGAGGCGCAAGCTGCGTTGCGCAAACCCGCAAAACGCAAGTAGTTATTCGACGCGAGAGACGAGAGTGCGGGTAACTCGACTCACTCAGTCAGTAGTGTTGTCGTTTTCGAGACTATAAAATAAGTTTTAGTGGTAGACAAAAAAAGCTAGATATGGCTAAATTAATTTTTTTTCAGTATAAGCTATATAAGGCCAAAAAATATTTTAAAAAGCTAGAAATGGCTAAATTATTTTTTTTAATATAATCTACCTATAAAGGCAAAAAAATTAAATATATTTAAAGCATATTAAACTATAAAATATATTGGTATCACAATTATTGTGATTAGAATTTACAATTGATTATATATATATATATTGAAGTATATTGAGATCTAAGTGATCATCTATGAGCATGTCTTCTTCTTGTCCTAGGAAACTAGGCATTGAAATTTGTTTTAAGA
Source organism: Nasonovia ribisnigri (assembly GCA_027563435.1). Taxonomy (NCBI): domain Eukaryota; kingdom Metazoa; phylum Arthropoda; class Insecta; order Hemiptera; family Aphididae; genus Nasonovia; species Nasonovia ribisnigri. The sequence goes on along the minus strand of JANEHU010004656.1, from coordinate 13,338 downwards.
CATTCATTGGTAACGATTAGTTCTCACAACAAACGTTTTGCCTCCTTAATCCACTTTTTATAGTTAAAATAGAATCCAGCAATTTAGATCCCATTCTATTTCTTAGTTTTGTTTTAACTAGATTCATCTGACTGAATAATCGTTCGACCATGGCAAAACTAGTAACCGCATTGTCAATGTGCAAAGTTCTTCAAATGGATTTGTTTCACTGGCATCTCTATATTCACATACTTCCTTCCAAAACAAAAACGTTTTATCTGTTTGAAGCCATTTAATATTGGTAAGATTGTTCCATTGTATATTAATTTTATCAATTATTCTAGGTTCAAACTGAATAAGTTCAGCTAAAGGTATTAACGGTTCTTTAATAACACTTAAAGCTGACTTTGGAGAAATGAATGATACTTTTTCAAGAATCTGTACATTTTTAGGCAACCTTTGTTGAAGTTGCTTGAGTAGGACTTTCAAGAACTGTACACATCGTTGCTTTAAAACTGTCTGGTCGTCCGGAGACAGCTTACTAACTACTTGACTGAATTCATAACCAAAGTAAACATTTGGAGATACATAACTATCCATATTACAAATTAATGGATTTTGCCTGCAGTCAGGCACAACGAACCGTCTGGCTATTGAGTTAACAAGGTTAATTAAATCATTTAACAATTTTGATGGATCAGCTGTGTTTGATTCAAACGATTTGTTAACTTTTTGAACCTCTTCAAGTACTGGATGTAAGAATTTTAAATATAAAAGATTTCTATCATCTACAAACATATTATGTAGAATATCTGCAGCATGACATTTCTCTTTCAGTTTTGCAATCCCAAAAAGAGTTTTCAACTCTAACCACTGATTTAAAATTCTACTTACTGCTGTTTCAATAGATAGCCAGCGAGTGTCACAAGCTTTCACAATGTTTAATGGTTCATGACCTTCATTTATGGCTTTAAACAAATTTTTGTACTGTGCTTGCCTCAGACTTGAGTGGGAAAACCAATTATATGTTTCACGGATCATATATTCAATGTTTCTTGGTAAAGTTTCGCTGGCTGCAGCTGATACAGCCAATTGCAGAGAGTGACATATACAAGGAACATGAATTAAAGTTGGTATATCTTCTTTTAATTTTTTATACACCCCATTGTTAATTCCAACCATTACTGAAGCTTTGTCGGTGCCTATACCTATTAATTTTTGAAGGTCCAATCCTTTATTTTTTAAAGTGGTTTTTATACCAATTGTGATAGCTTCAGCATCACAAGCTTCCATTTCCACTAAAGCCAGATATGTAGAAGTTACTTGTCCCAGTTCCTTATTAAAATACATGATGGTAATTCCTAAATATTTTGTCACACTTATATCTGTGGACTCATCTACTAAAATGCTATATGGCTGATTACCTATGCTTGTACGCAGACTTGTTTCAAAATGTGGAGACAATATATTGGTTATTATGTTAGTACATTTTGTTCTATGTAACTTTATATTTTTGGCAGCTTCACAATCATTAAATTTGGATTTACACAAAACTCCTAAGTGATCGCATGTAAGGATGGAACAATGAACTGCTATAAACAATGCTAACGTACCTTCTGCATCACTCGTTTTTAAGGAAGGAGGTTTTGTGTAATTTGCCATGGACCTTGAAGTTGCGAATCCATTTGAAGCCTCAATATGCTTTTTGGTTTTCGTGTGTTGGAGAAGATCATACCGTTTAGCAACTACTTCAGTTTTGCAAAACCTACATCGAGCTTTATTTCGATCTAGTTCGATCTTCACCAACCAATCTTTGAAAAGTGCATCAGTGAGCCATTCTTCCCTGAACTTTTGGGTGTATTGTGTCTTACCCATACTTTTAAAACACTTTGCACTTCAATAATACAAAATATTTTTATAAATTTATAATATATTTTTTATAATTTTAAAATATTTTAAAACTTAATTCAATAATCAAGAGTCACTATTACTATACCCACTGTGAATAAAAATGTTCTCCTACAGATAAATAAAATGTACCTTTCATATATAAATATCACTGGCAATTCCAATACAATATTAATAATACATATAGGTACTATATTATTATAGATAATTTAAGATTGTATTTATCTGTAAATATTCAAATACTTCAAAAAAACAAATAAAGTTTTTCGTACTATACAGTCAATCATTTGGAACCTATGGTTATTTACAATAAATAATAATTATAATATTATTTAAATTAATGCGGGAAATGTTGGCAGGTATATTATCAATTATCATATTATGTATAGAACCTTATATCTTAATTCGTAAACCATGATTTACCAATTATAAAATGCTAATAAAATTCATTATCAGAAATTCAGGTTATAAACATATGTTATAAACCTATGTATCATATAAAATAGATAAACTAGTATGTCTTATCTATGGTTATAGGGTGACGAAGTTTATGATAAATGATAACAATTTATCAATATTAAATATATTTATTATAATATAAAATTATATAATTTTAATGAACAATAGCTAGAAAAAGCCAATTTTCAATGAAAAATAAGCTAGAATATAGGCTATTGGCTAAATGCTATAATTTGTAGCTAGACGGGTTTATAAATAAGCTAGATCTAGCCATAAAATGGCTAAAACGGCAACAATGTCAGTCACGGGTCGACATGTGACGACCGTTGACGACGACGTGCGACGGCGGTCGGCGATGACGACGATGCGGCCGGCGATTAGAATTAATTTTACTGTAGACGAAAATAATACTTTACCGCGCTCTATCGGAAATAATTTTCGCGCAGCGTATTTTGTATTGCAGTGAGCAATCTATAATATTTATAATCAATGGTATAACTAATCCTCTGAACATACTATTAATGTATTATGAAAATCAGAAAATATAATATATAATTATCAATATTGCATACTGTCATAAAAAATTAAAATTATGTGATTATATAATACATTATCGTATATAATATTAATATGATTATGATATTATATTATATTAATATTATATGAGGTTAAATATAATATCTTATTATCAATTCTCTAGTAAACTCAAAAGTGTAATTACTTTTAAATAGATTAATGATAAATAAATTGTGTAGTCAGTATAATTTATGATAATTGATTGGAGCATTGCGTGCCCTGGGCTACAGAAACACCAATCCGACTTGTTACCAATTAATTTCCTCATACAGAACTCTGCTTCTCAACAACTTAATGTCTTCACATTCTCCTGGGAGTAATTGTGAAGAAGACTTCAGCGACGCTTGCTTAACATCGTATAAGACATTGTTTGAAACGTTCGAAGACAACTTGCCAGAACAATGTGATGAACCTGAACCTAGAGTTTCGGATGGTACTCCAAAACAAATAACAAATTTTATTTCAGAAATCTTACAAGATTTACAGTTCCAGACTCACAACTATATAGCTGGCTTTGTAATTAAAAAATTAAATAGCATTTTATTTAAAAACTGCACAGTTTGCTTAAATCAAGTGTGTTCCTTAACAACAGCTAAGGGACATTAACTAACTGTTGCCAGAGATTACAATCCAAATGGTAAACTTTTATTCAAGTACCCTAACAAAATTTTTTGTTCTTTAGTAAAAAAAATCAATTGACTTGATTGTTCAGTTATTGCCCTCAATTTGTCATCAACAAAATAATGAATTAACAAAAATATTGACAGACCAAATTAATGTTAATGTGATAAATTGTGAAGAGCATGGTCAATTGTTTCCTAAACAATTTTTCGATTTTGTAATTAAATTAATGGTCCACAATATTGGTGCACTCAAATAAATAGAATTTTGTCTGGGAAACTGGGCATTGGTAAAAATGAAAGGGACCAAATAAAAGTGAACGCTTTTCATCGTTACCAAACTTTTTGTAAAAAGTCTAAATACAAATAATTTTATTTTGTTATTCATATTTTTAGTATTGTGAATATAACATATATTCTTACGCCCCTGGATACAGCTCACGACTGTATTGTTGAAGCTGAAGAACCTCACACAGTAGCGAACGGTCGTCCACATTTACGCCGCCGAGTATCATCGCCGGCAAGGCCGTATATGAGGGGGGGTTTTAGGGGTTCAAACCCGCGCCGAAATATTTTACAACTAATAAATTAAATTTATATAAGTAACTTAATTATAATAATTTACCATGAGGCCATTTGGGTACCTAATAATATTATAACTATGTTTGATGGCGATTTCTATAATATAGGTAATATAATAATAATATTATTATATTATATTATACTTAAATAAGTCATACAAGATTAAAGACGTTTTGTCGACAGACGAAACGTTTATAAATACTTAATATACTATCGAACAATAAAATACCGTCTTATCGATCGTATTGTCAATTGTCAATTGTCATTTTATTTCGAAAAACTCCACGATATTGTCCGTAGTGTCAGTACACAGTTCTAGCATTATTAATAATTTTATCGTGAACATTAAATAAGTATACCACTACTAATATTTTAGTACAAATTAGTAACAGTTTTGTGCGCGCTGTGTAACCCTCATATATTTCTGTATATTTTTTTATTTGATTATTTTAATAAAATGTCAAATCGTAAGCGTAATAATTCCCTTACAAATTATTTTTGTAAAAAAATAAAAACAACCGAGAACGAAACTAGTACAAGTTCTACATCAACCGCAATAATTACAGATACACTAACTACAACGGAATCTACAAATGATATTATGGATATTGGCTGCTGTTTAGATCAAAAGATTAGTGATGAAATAAAATATAAGTTACTCACTAATGTTTGGGTGCCCGATGATAAGTTTACGTTTCCTATGTCGGGAAATAGAAATTTAAAATTTCAATTAAATTGGATTAAACGATTTCCGTGGTTATGTTACACTAAAATGCAAGATTCTGGTGCGGTTTGTAAATATTGTGCTATATTTTATCATAATTTTATCGGTAAAGGTGCTCATCAAAAACCAGGATTATTGGTTACAAAACCTTTCAATAAATGGAAAAATGCAATAGAATGTTTTAACATACGTAACAACACAGAGTATCATAAAAATAATGTTTTTATCGCAGAAAATTTTATTTCCGTTTATTGCAACAAAGAGTTAGATATTTGTCAAACAATCGATTCTGCACGTGCTAAACAAATTGCAGAAAATAAAAAAAATTAATACCGGTTATTCAAACTATTATATTGTGTGGCCGTCAAGAATTGGCCCTTCGTGGTACATCTGACGCTGGGCCACTCACTCTAGATGAGCCAATTCATAATGATGGTACTTTTAGAGCTCTTATGCGAATGCGAATGAACTTTGGTGATAAAATGTTGACCGATCGCATTGAAAACGGCGCAATTAAAGCTATGTACATAAGTCCTACCATACAAAATAATTTAATCACTATCATCGGAAAAATAATACAAGATCGTTTAGTAAATAGAATTAATAGGGCTAAATCATTTTCAATTTTAGTAGACGAGACAACTGATGTATCGCGAATCGAACAAATGTCATTTTGTGTTCGATACGTCGATGAAGATCCTGAACATCAATTTATTTTACGGGAAGATTTTTTAAAATTTGTGTCAGTAGAAAATACTACTGGCAAAAATATAGCCAATGTTATTTTAGAAACTATTAAATGTCTTGGTATAGATTCGAAGTATATGGTAGGGCAAGGATATGACGGGGCGGCATCAATGAGCGGTAATTTTAACGGAGTGCAAGCAATTATTAGAAAACTACATCCAGCAGCACTTTATGTACACTGCAGTGCTCATTCTTTAAATTTAGCTCTCTCTCATTCGTGTAGTATTCAACATATTCGTAACTGTATTGGTACCATTAAATCGATAGGTAATTTTATTAAAGCATCTGCAATGCGCACAGAATTATTAAAAAAATATATTAAAGAACAGTTTCCTGAATCTAAATGGACCAAACTTACATCAATGTGTGAGACACGCTGGGTGGAAAATCACGACGGACTTATACGATTTACAGAAATTTATAAAGCAATTGTAAATACATTAGATGAATTACAGTTAAAACGTGATATTGAAACGTCATCAAAAGCTTTACAATTAGGAAAAACTATTATAACCAGCGACTTTGTTATAAGTATGGTCACAGCTTCTATACTTTTTACCCAAACATTACCACTGTGTAAGAATTTACTGTCTGTAAATTGTGATTTGACCGAAGCAATGGAATACGTTGATACTGTGTTACACGAAATACATGATATGCGGAATAATATGGATACTACATTTTCCAAGATTTTTGAAAAAGCAAAGGATCTCATAAAATCAGTTGATAGTGAAGAAGACATAAAAATACCAAGAATCGTTGCACGTCAAAAACATCGAATTAACGTCATTACAAATTCACCTGAAGAATATTACCGCATAACAATAGCTATTCCTTTTTTCGACGATTTCATTGAACAACTTCAAGCAAGGTTTAATAATCACAAACAACAAATTTCTTCGCTGTACAAGTTGTTACCAAAAATATGCAACAAATTTGAAATAGATGTAAAAGACTTCGAAATATATTCTGAATTTCTGGATATGGAAGTACTGCCAACAGAAATTCAACTTTGGAAAAGAAAATGGTCTAACAAACCAGAAAAAGACCAACCAAATTCAGCTATTGAAGCATACATTAAATGTAATTATGAATATTTTCCAAACATATCTTTTCTTTTGAAGCTTTTAGCTACATTGCCAAGTTTCATTAGGACTTGGGTATATTGATATAACCCACCACCAACAGCAAAACATAAAAATACAAATGTCATGTCAAAGACAATTTTTAGTTAATAAATTATTAATTATACTAAGAATTTCACAATGTATTTTGTGTTGACCAGTCATAATCATTACGATTTCCAAAAATAAAAATATTGAGTATTTTAAAAGTATTTATCTAATACTGTTAAATTTTAGATTAAAAATATTTAAGTTACTATCTAATATGTGTAGGTACTATTTTCAATTTTGAACATCGTAATCATTATATTTACTCATATTTGAACACCGTTATCATTATATTTACTCATATTTTTAGATTACAAGACACCTACATATTAGTAACTCCAATTATTAGATCAGGAAATAAAAACACATGTTTAAAAGAAAATTTTTTTATTTACTGCAGAGTAATTATCGGAACTGCGACTTCTGCTACTGCGGCCGCTTCAGCAGCTGAAGCGGCTAATCTGTCAGCCAGAGCAACTGCTGCTTCAGCTGCTCTGGCTGCCTTCAAGGCGACTGCCTGTGGCGTTTTTACTGCCGCTGATGGTTGGTTAAACCAGCAGTCAGCAGCAGCATGGCAGTTAGTGTCTGTTGCAGTTAGTGCATTCTAGAAATTCAAAGGAATTGAAATTAAAACATTTTCATAATAAAATGTTGGTTAATTTAAAAAATTTTAATTTTTAGATAGGGAACACGTTTCTCTGTAAAGGGACTAACCGCTATAGTTACATTATAAATTTGAATTAAATTTTCAAGGTTTTTACCCAACAAACAAAATTTTATTGACAATTATAGAAAAAAAAATTTGAACTATTGACAACTGAAAATGTCCATAAATAGCTCAAAACAAATCAAAATATTTTCAAAATCGTATGGTGTATAGGCAATGAGAATATAAACATTCAGTTAAATTTTAATGCATCTACAGTTCATATACAATTAAGTTTTGAATTACAACAAAATAAGAAAATAGCTTCATGAGAAATCGAATCTAATGTTGTAAAAATATGAACTCGATAAAACCGATTTTGTCGGAAATCGGGTTTGGGTAAAAATTCCCATTTTTTTCTTAATTTTTCACGGCTCTTATGGAAACTACTGTGAACATTTTACTTTTGACCCCCCCCCCCTCCCCTCCCAAAAGTACCAACTAGATTCATTTTCCTATCAGAAAAGGTACTGTTGAAGAAAATCGAAGCATTTTAACTGCTCTGAAAGGTCTCAGAAACAAACAAAAAAAAAAAAATTACCCCATAACAACAATTCTATATGTGCCTACTACATTGTACAGATATAATATTATAAATTATATTCAAAATATTGATTGTTAATAGGTACCTTACATTGTTTATTATTAAAATAATTAAGTTTAATTGACATGTTCCATAACCTTTTTTACTGGACAAAAGTTAGTATAAATAATTTTTGTTTTAAATAGGTACTTGCCTAGTACTTATTAAATATTGATAAAAGTTATCATATAAATTTAACATATGTATTTGTTATTTGTTTTTACATTTAAATACAAAATTCATTACTGAATTATTTTTGAAAAATCAAATGAATTATTTTAATAAGATGTTATATTGCTAATTGTTTAAAAGTATGTATGGTACTCACAATTTTTAAGTTAGATAAAAAGGGATATTCTGTTAACAAAATGGTAAAATCTAAATCAAAATTATACTATGTTAAAATTTTATACAAAAACTATCTTTTTTAACATAATGTCAATTTACCCAAGTCAAATTTCAACTTACCCCACTGACTGGGTAAGATGACGAATTTATGAATTTTTTGAAAAATTAAAAAAACATATTAATTGAAAACTAAGTGTGTTCATACATCCTAATTCCATAAATGTATACTTGAGAATATATTTTTGCAACAATTTTACTAATTACAATCAAAATAAACCCTCCAAAAATGTTTAAGTCTTAAGGTCGCCAACTTACCCTATACACAATATGTTTTAGTCAATGTTGATGTGGTGCATTACATGCGTAACGTTGGATACACCCGAATATTACATTTACGTAAATACAACTCATCTATACACACACATTTGTAAGTAGGTATAAATTATACTTACGGTTTCGGTTTGGACGACCGCCACCTCGACCACCGCGACCTCCACCACCACCAGATTGGCCACCACGACCCCTCTTCCCGCCACCTCCTTCATTAGTTCCTCCATAATGGTTTGCGTAAATATACGTAGCCATCTAAACAAAAGTATATTAATGCTTAATATTAGTTAACCAATGGAAGTTAAATACTTAGTTCATAGTATAGATTTAAAATAAATATATTATGTATATTAACCAATGAAAATTAACTGAATTTATTTTTAAACTGTACCGAATTATATACAGAATTAAATCAATCATAATAAATCAAATTGTTGTTCGTAATGATATCATTGATGTAAAAATTTGATTATTAGCAACACAAAAACAATAATTATTAGGCAGGTGAAAAAATTATTTGTCAAACTTAAATAATTGCAGACGTCATTATAGACAGCATTGCGGTGTCATGACAATACTTGTAAATCAAACCAACCAATGTAATACAAACAACTTGAAAAACCTAAATTAATGATTTAATTAAATTGTAAGTTGTAAAATAATTTAATATAATACACAGATTTAAAATACAGCATACATTGAAGAAATATTGAAGCAACAAAATAAAATTATTGAATGCTAAAAACAATATCTTAATTTATAGAATATGTGTTTCATCAAATTGTTTTCTTTTAAATATTAATTCGTATAAAAAATTGAATAGGTACAATCATTACATTTCTTTAAGATTTATTTCGTGATAAAGATACGTAAAATATTAAATATATCATATTTTACTAGAGGTAGTATTTAACAATCAACATTGTACTTACGACTTGTCCAATTGCGTTCAAAATGCTTAATGAATCATGTACAGGCAAGATTCAGTCTCAACGGCAGCGGCGGTGGCGGTGGCGGCATAATATTATGTGTATTATTACCGCCTTGCCGCAGTCGATTTGGACAAATTCCCCATACATGTATTGACTATTTTATGGGTCTTCTAGCTATTTTTTAATTATTTCCCCCGATTTCCGGCCGACGATCAATAAATATAAATTCATAGGCGCCGAATTTTAGATATTAGCGTGGGGGTAAACTCATCTGTTAAGCGAAAAAATTCTATAGTATGATGTAGTTTGCTTACCGGGAGGGGTAATTACCAAATTGTCTCTTAACTCTATTTTAATACTCCTCTAGGGTGCAAAATAAAATATTATGCATGTATATTATTTAAATTTTCTTTATTGCTTTTATTTTTTTAAAATTATTTACTACTTATTTAAATTATAATCGAATAGGTATTAGGTATTATACTGTAGAAGAATCAATACAAAAAGGGGACACTATGGATCACTAAGCCGCGGTCTATTTGCCGTTGCGTTACTGTGTCGCCGCGGGGTTTCATCGATTCCGCCAGACCTTTTTATACTTGGGTATTAGGCTTATCGATTCCGCCAGTGCAGGTAGTCTAAAGGTGCCTTTACACGTAGAATCTTTCCTTCACTCCTGGAACGTACGGGTTTGAGCGAGGACTTGACTGCGCGCAATCCTCTCTAGTCAAATTGCTGTAAAATTCTTTCCCGCGTGCTTTCCTTCTTTCCATTCGTCCTTCGCTCAAAAACGTTCGTCTAAAGTGTATTCCAGACGTTTTGAAAGCGTGAAAGCGTGGCGCGTGGAGTGTTCGAAATTCCAACAGTTTTGCAGTCGCGTGGAAGTTTTTTAAAGAAGAAAAAAGCTAAATATTTTTTTTTCAAAATGATGAAAATTCGAGAAAACAATCGTATTCGTACTATTGCGTTTGTTGGATTGTTTTCAATAATTGATCAAAATCGATCAAAATTGAAACGAGTTCGCAGTGTGTGGGTGAAGGAATATCGGAGGCGTTTTGGTCATTTGCCATTAATATCGGAACTACGAGAAAATTACCCAGACGACTTCAAAAATTATTTACGGATGGATAGTGCATGTTTTGATATGTTATTAGCATTAGTTGGTCCAAACATTTGTAAAACCGATACAATCCACATAACATACAAAGTTTTATTTAACATTTCATGAGCATTGAAATTCTGATGTTCATAGTTAAATAAATGTTTGGTTTTGATTGAATTAGGATCGTTTAAGTGTTGAATGTACCTTGCATAAATCTCATTTGAACCAAAAAAATAGATTGAATGAACACTTAATCCACAACATTATCTGTACGTTGTTAAGTAAATATCTATTAAACCTAATTTCTTGATTTAAATTATGTTCATACAAGATTTAACGAACATTAACTTTATCATAAGTCAATCAATATTTAAGATTCATTTAACTTTAATTTTCAGCGTTATAATAATTTATTATTAAATCTTTTGACACCTATATATTATTAAGTTTGATTTTACACTAAATCATGAATTAAACTACATCCAATCTTTATTTAACTAGTTCAATTAGAACTAAAATTATTTATTTATATAACTAAATATAGGATATATTATATAGAATTTCAATAATATAAAGTTAACTGTATTACCTAGTACAGTATCAAATTACTTGAAAAAGAATCATCATTATATATAATAGCATACATATTTAGATATAAGGTCACCATATTCTGTCTTTTTATTACTTAGAAACACACAGCTGATTGAATACATACAAATTATAAAACTTAAAAAGTATAATAAAAAAAATATCTATTACAAATTTATTGTAATATCAGTACAATATAGTATAATGTATATTATTATTAGAAACAAAATTATACAAATTCTTATTAAACAAATAATTTTAATTAATTGTGTCATAATAATACGCAAGACAGAATCAAAATTTTAAAATATTATAAAATATGCAAATTGTAAAAAAAAAATCTCTAAACAACAGTAGTAATAAACATATAGTTTTAATAAATACAAATTATATGGAACTTAAAAAATATAATAATAAAATGATTATTACAAATTTCTTGTAATATCAGTAAAATATAATATAATGAATATTAATATTAAAAGCAAAATTATACAAATTGTTATTACTTATTAAACAAATAATGTTAATTAGTTGTGTCATAATAATACAAAAGACAAAATCAAAATCTTAAAATTTTATAAAATATGCAAATTGTAAAAAAAAAAGATCTGAGAACAGTAATGATAATATTTTTAAATTTTTATACGGGGTATATTTATATATACCTATATATATTTTAATATCTAGTATGAAGTAAGAATGTAATTGTTAAAAATAGTTATAATATCATAATATAATGTGATGTATAACAATAAAACCAACATTTAAAAAAAAAATCAACCACTTGTTTTATTTTTTATTTTAAATGGAGTCTGAATTAGAACATATTTAATTACTTGCTCTATTTCATTGGATGAATTGTCAGACAAGGCAAATTTTTTTATGTTTTTTACGGAATCTAAAAATTAAAATTCATTAGAAATAAAAACTAAAACTGTAATAATGTAAGTTTCTTACCAAATATAACATTTTTAACTAGCAACTTTTCAAAAGCTCGTTTTTTATTTCCGCGGCCATTATAAGAAAATTTACATAATATTTCGGGTGTAAATAGCAAAGTCATAATTCGTTTTACCATACATTTAATGGACTTCCCACCAACCGATGATAAACGTAGAACCTGTGTCAGTAATAATTTAAGATAATTAATTCTAACATATATTGTAAAGAAATGTTATTATGTTATATATGACATACCAACTGATTACGAAAACATTTATCATTCAATATAATATTTTCAAATGTTTCCAGTTTTTCTTCATTTTCGATAGGTAATCTACCATCTATAACACATGTATCAAAAACGCCTGGTTCTCTTGTCTTCGTCATCGAATAATCTTCACTGCTTTGTATCAGTATGTCTAATTTCTCATGAACTGAACGCATTTCGTACTTCATTGTTATAATATAGTTAAGTAATTTTGTATACTGATCATCTGTTAAAAAAATGTAAGTAAATATGTCTTAAACATCTAGTTGTGTAAGATACTGCAATAATAACTAATATAAATGCAGCTATCTTATTGTGTATGCCTTAAAATAATTATCGTTGTCTTAAACACATATTTAAAATGAAATTTCAATTTAATCATAAGAATATATAGACCAAAATACTAATTTCAATTATTTACATGCATTATTATAATATATATTGTTACCTTTTTTAACAGTTTTTAACTTTGTAGATGGGCTATTTACTATTGGAAAACTGTCATCTATAAATTATAATAACATAAAAATTGTTTAATAAGCCATCAAAAATTTAGTTATTATAAATATCAAAAATTGCCGAATTAGTTTAGCTTTTTTATTTGGCATAATAATACAGTATGATTAAACTTAATTATTATGGAACCGTATCGATTTTTTTAAGACTTGGGACAGAATGGAATACATTATTAATTGACTCATTTTTATAGTTGAACATGCTTGAGATTACTGGTACTATATTATAATATAATAAGCTGTTTGCAATAAATGTC
>JANEHU010004655.1:0-15789 GCA_027563435.1 Nasonovia ribisnigri | reverse complement strand
ATACAAAAAGGGGACACTATGGATCACTAAGCCGCGGTCTATTTGCCGTTGCGTTACTGTGTCGCCGCGGGGTTTCATCGATTCCGCCAGACCTTTTTATACTTGGGTATTAGGCTTATCGATTCCGCCAGTGCAGGTAGTCTAAAGGTGCCTTTACACGTAGAATCTTTCCTTCACTCCTGGAACGTACGGGTTTGAGCGAGGACTTGACTGCGCGCAATCCTCTCTAGTCAAATTGCTGTAAAATTCTTTCCCGCGTGCTTTCCTTCTTTCCATTCGTCCTTCGCTCAAAAACGTTCGTCTAAAGTGTATTCCAGACGTTTTGAAAGCGTGAAAGCGTGGCGCGTGGAGTGTTCGAAATTCCAACAGTTTTGCAGTCGCGTGGAAGTTTTTTAAAGAAGAAAAAAGCTAAATATTTTTTTTTCAAAATGATGAAAATTCGAGAAAACAATCGTATTCGTACTATTGCGTTTGTTGGATTGTTTTCAATAATTGATCAAAATCGATCAAAATTGAAACGAGTTCGCAGTGTGTGGGTGAAGGAATATCGGAGGCGTTTTGGTCATTTGCCATTAATATCGGAACTACGAGAAAATTACCCAGACGACTTCAAAAATTATTTACGGATGGATAGTGCATGTTTTGATATGTTATTAGCATTAGTTGGTCCAAACATTTGTAAAACCGATACAATCCCACATAACATACAAAGTTTTATTTAACATTTCATGAGCATTGAAATTCTGATGTTCATAGTTAAATAAATGTTTGGTTTTGATTGAATTAGGATCGTTTAAGTGTTGAATATACCTTGCATAAATCTCATTTGAACCAAAAAAATAGATTGAATGAACACTTAATCCACAACATTATCTGTACGTTGTTAAGTAAATATCTATTAAACCTAATTTCTTGATTTAAATTATGTTCATACAAGATTTAACGAACATTAACTTTATCATAAGTCAATCAATATTTAAGATTCATTTAACTTTAATTTTCAGCGTTATAATAATTTATTATTAAATCTTTTGACACCTATATATTATTAAGTTTGATTTTACACTAAATCATGAATTAAACTACATCCAATCTTTATTTAACTAGTTCAATTAGAACTAAAATTATTTATTTATATAACTAAATATAGGATATATTATATAGAATTTCAATAATATAAAGTTAACTGTATTACCTAGTACAGTATCAAATTACTTGAAAAAGAATCATCATTATATATAATAGCATACATATTTAGATATAAGGTCACCATATTCTGTCTTTTTATTACTTAGAAACACACAGCTGATTGAATACATACAAATTATAAAACTTAAAAAGTATAATAAAAAAAATATCTATTACAAATTTATTGTAATATCAGTACAATATAGTATAATGTATATTATTATTAGAAACAAAATTATACAAATTCTTATTAAACAAATAATTTTAATTAATTGTGTCATAATAATACACAAGACAGAATCAAAATTTTAAAATATTATAAAATATGCAAATTGTAAAAAAAAAAATCTCTAAACAACAGTAGTAATAAACATATAGTTTTAATAAATACAAATTATATGGAACTTAAAAAATATAATAATAAAATGATTATTACAAATTTCTTGTAATATCAGTAAAATATAATATAATGAATATTAATATTAAAAGCAAAATTATACAAATTGTTATTACTTATTAAACAAATAATGTTAATTAATTGTGTCATAATAATACAAAAGACAAAATCAAAATCTTAAAATTTTATAAAATATGCAAATTGTAAAAAAAAAAGATCTGAGAACAGTAATGATAATATTTTTAAATTTTTATACGGGGTATATTTATATATACCTATATATATTTTAATATCTAGTATGAAGTAAGAATGTAATTGTTAAAAATAGTTATAATATCATAATATAATGTGATGTATAACAATAAAACCAACATTTAAAAAAAAAAATCAACCATTTGTTTTATTTTTTATTTTAAATGGAGTCTGAATTAGAACATATTTAATTACTTGCTCTATTTCATTGGATGAATTGTCAGACAAGGCAAATTTTTTTATGTTTTTTACGGAATCTAAAAATTAAAATTCATTAGAAATAAAAACTAAAACTGTAATAATGTAAGTTTCTTACCAAATATAACATTTTTAACTAGCAACTTTTCAAAAGCTCGTTTTTTATTTCCGCGGCCATTATAAGAAAATTTACATAATATTTCGGGTGTAAATAGCAAAGTCATAATTCGTTTTACCATACATTTAATGGACTTCCCACCAACCGATGATAAACGTAGAACCTGTGTCAGTAATAATTTAAGATAATTAATTCTAACATATATTGTAAAGAAATGTTATTATGTTATATATGACATACCAACTGATTACGAAAACATTTATCATTCAATATAATATTTTCAAATGTTTCCAGTTTTTCTTCATTTTCGATAGGTAATCTACCATCTATAACACATGTATCAAAAACGCCTGGTTCTCTTGTCTTCGTCATCGAATAATCTTCACTGCTTTGTATCAGTATGTCTAATTTCTCATGAACTGAACGCATTTCGTACTTCATTGTTATAATATAGTTAAGTAATTTTGTATACTGATCATCTGTTAAAAAAATGTAAGTAAATATGTCTTAAACATTTAGTTGTGTAAGATACTGCAATAATAACTAATATAAATGCAGCTATCTTATTGTGTATGCCTTAAAATAATTATCGTTGTCTTAAACACATATTTAAAATGAAATTTCAATTTAATCATAAGAATATATAGACCAAAATACTAATTTCAATTATTTACATGCATTATTATAATATATATTGTTACCTTTTTTAACAGTTTTTATCTTCGTAGATGGGCTATTTACTATTGGAAAACTGTCATCTATAAATTATAATAACATAAAAATTGTTTAATAAGCCATCAAAAATTTAGTTATTATAAATATCAAAAATTGCCGAATTAGTTTAGCTTTTTTATTTGGCATAATAATACAGTATGATTAAACTTAATTATTATGGAACCGTATCGATTTTTTTAAGACTTGGGACAGAATGGAATACATTATTAATTGACTCATTTTTATAGTTGAACATGCTTGAGATTACTGGTACTATATTATAATATAATAAGCTGTTTGCAATAAATGTCTAGGAAATTACCTAAATGCAGTAAAACAGGGGTGTCCAACATTTTGTGAAGACTGGGTCACATCATATGGGTATAGACGTTGTTCTGGGCCACATACTTTTTAATAATAATAGATTCAAATTCGATAAATACATTTTATTCTATATTACAACAATACATTTTTTATAATTTTACTATAGCGAATAATAAGCAGAAATATTTTACAAGTATTAATATTTAATTATAATTACACTGAAAACTGTATTTATTTATAAATAAAAAAAAAAATAAAACTAATGTGAAATTTTAAATTGCTTTTTTTGTAAAAGTAATGAATCAATAACCGGATTTATTGAAGTTGTGCCAATTCTTAATACATTATATACAATTACTTAATGTTTTTTAAATTTAAGTGAGGGCCGCGGGTTGGACACCCCTGCAGTAGAACCTCGATAAGTCAAAATTCAAGGGACTGACATTTATGTAGAGTCTAAATTTTAGACTTATCAAGTTTATTGAGGTTAAAATATAATTTAAGTTCAAGTATTGAATAAAATAAAAATTGAATAAACTATGTAACTATGGAAGATTTAATACAATATACAATAAAAAAACAAACCAACCAAATAATGAAGTTTTTGCAGATGATATAATTGGGCTCTTATTTGTAGTTTGAGAAGTATCCAATTCTGAATATATTCATCTTCGGTTAACTTCTTAAACAAATATATTTAAAAAAAAAAAATTAATTTATAATAATAAATAAACTAAATAAATACCAGATGATGAATGCGAGTGGTCTTTAGCTGCTGTGGTAGTCAAAGTTTTATCTGTTTAAACAATTTAAATAGTATTATTGATTTATATTAATTATGTTACACTGGTAAATATATCATGATAAACACTACCAGACGTAAAACCAATGTTGTCGATTAGTTCAGATGAGTCAGTCATTTCATTATTTACTAAACTATGAATAGATGCAGGTGTTACTATAAAAATACAAGAAATATTTTAATTAAAACATAAACAATAGATAGTTTCTGTGTACTATACATTGTATAGCTACAAGACATATTAAAAAAACTAATGAACTGTAATTACCAAATTAAGAGTCAACAGAAGTTTTTAAAGGGGACCATCCATTTATCGTTTTTTTCTCAACCATATCTTCACATTTACTACTATTTTTAGAAGATTCTTGAATTGTTTTTCCAATGTCAAGTTCATCATCTGCATAAAATCATATTGAATTTAGAAATTTACATGAATTATAATCTGAAAATATAGTTTTTACTGTTTTTAGTACCTCCTAACTCTCATCTAGTTACCTCCCGATATAGTAATCAATACCTTCAGGAATCAGGAATAGATACATATTTAGATATTTCCATTTTACATATTCAAAGAGACATAATATGAAATAGTGTTGAATCAAAAATTAATTTAGAACATAATACCTATGTAATGTAGACTTTTATTGATAGTCTACTTTTTTATTATGTTGAAATAAGTGCGTGCTATATTATGTTACTAAGTAAATTATTGTTAACATATTTGTATAGTGTTTATACTGTTACGAACCCCTGATTAAGAATAAGTATATTTAATATGTGTACCTACATTTAATTTTATGTACATATTAACCTACCCTAAAAAGCTACCTCTCCCCCCCTCTATAAACACACCAATAAGTTAAAAACATAGTTAAGGAGCTCAAAAAGCACATTTTGGCCAATTCTATGCTACATACGGCCTTTTTCTAAAATTGTCTTTCCAATTGGAATTTATTGGGGGTACGACAAACCAACCGATTCAAACGATTTTTTACGAGAGTTTTATGATGAAATTGTTAATATAATAACAAATGGTATCCAAATTAAAAATAAATCAGGCGATATCCGTAATAAATCAGTTGTCATAGATACAATTTGCTGTGATGTGCCAGCTAAGTCATTTATTTTAAAAACAAATGGGCATAGTGGTTTTTTTTCGTGTTTCCGTTGTTGTACGGAAGGTGAATATTTCAAGAAACGCGTTTGTTTTCCTGATCTAAATTGTCATAAAAGGACCCACGAACATTTTGTACAAAAACAACAAGAAGAACACCATATTGGCGCCGATTTATCTATTCTAACTTGTATTCCAGGAATTGATATTATAAACGTATTTTCGTTAGACTATATGCACCTAATATGTTTAGGAGTAACAAAAAAACTTATTAACTTATGGTTAAAAGGTCCCTTAAAAACTCGTTTAAATAGTGCTAAATGTAAATTTTTGAGCAATAGTTTAATTGGTCTTAAAAATGTTATACCTATTGACTTTCATCGGAAATCGCGTGGGGTCGATGAACTTCCGAAGTGGAAAGCTACTGAGTTTCGAACTTTTTTGTTATATTTAGGACCCGTAGTACTTAAAAATAAAATAAACGAAAAATGTTACTTAAATTTTATGTGTTTACATGTTAGTATTTTCATATTACTTAAATCAAATGTTAGTAATAATTTATTAAAGTTCAGTAAAAAACTATTAATAATTAATAATTAATAATTTTATTTCTATTTATGGTCGCGAATGGGTATCACACAATGTACATGCACTGCAGCACTTAAGCGATGATTATTCTCGCTTCGGTTCATTAGATAACTGCAGTGCGTTTCCATTCGAAAATCACATGAAGGTACTTAAAAAGTATGTTCGAAAAAGTAACCAACCCTTACAACAAGCGGTTAAACGTTATAATGAATCCATATTTTATAGTTTAAAATCAATCACAACTGAACCAAATTTAATAAATTTCACCTTTAAAAATAAACATTCCGAAGGGCCATTATCAACAGAGTTAAACAATTACTTAAATCATCAATATAAAATACTTATTTTTCATGACACTGAAATTCGGATTCACCGTGAAGCTGATAATTATCTACTTATGACCGACGGTAATATTGTAAAAGTTGTAAATATAGTAAGTCAAATATCCAACAAAGGTTTTATTTTAGGGTATTGTTTTGAAACAAAAGAACCGTTCTTTAAAAAACCTATAGACAGTTCTAAATTGGACATTTTTACTGTTAATAATTTAAATAATAATTTAAAAAGTTGGTCTGTAGATAATATTAAATGTAAGTGTATGATCCTAAAAGTGAATTATAATAATAAAACCGTAGCTTTTCCACTTCTCCACACATATAGAATTTAAAACAAGTGCCATACGCATAATATAATTTTTTTAACTAGAAATCCATCAAAATTTTTGGAATTTCACACATATCAATGTAATATATTATATAAGTAATAAGTATATATTGTATGATATTCTAAAATATATGATAGAATTATAGTATCTATCCAGATATCTATCTATAATTTATATTTTTTGTAGTTTCTATATTCATATTATTATAAATATTACGAATACGAAATACAATTATGTAATTAGGTGTTTTTAGTTTTGTTATTTTGTTTATTTTTTGAACCTGTAAATTAATATTATGAATATACTTATATTATATTTTCATTTTTTTTTACACGTATTTGATAATCTTAGCTTATAAAATATTATTATATTGTATTATAATATATATAATAAGTTATATTCATATTGTATACAATTATAAAAGTATATAAAATACTAATTATTTTAATAACTGTACAAAAATTATAAGCTATAATATTATAATATAATATTACTACCATATTATAATTCTTATTCCTTTAATGGTTATAAGTTATAACATTATTATTTGTATTCTTTGTTGATTAACTTATTTTAGTCGTTAATTAAATATTTTATACTTGTGACTTTTTGAATATTAGAAATAAAATAGGTACCAATATATTTTCTGTTTAGATAAAAACCTCTTTCTTCTACTAAAAAAGAACTTTAAATTTTATAACAGAAAAAGTATACGATAACGAACAAAATCAATTAATGTAACTATTGTAAGTGCGATAGTCATTATTTGGACAGCATTATTGCACAGCATAATACTATGTATTTAATATTATTATAACAATATAGGTATACCTATATTTATTATGTTATATTTGGACATGTATAACTTACAAATTACAATCAAATATAGCTCAACGCTCAACCTGCTTCAACGCATTTTACCTTTAAAAACAATAATACAATACAAGTCAATAAATAATTAATCCCCGAGTTGATAATGATAACTTTAATTTTGGATGTAACACGAGATTTGAATCGATCGTGAATCTGACAATTTATTATTTATAAATAATAGTAACAATAATAATTTAATTAAAGTTATGAATACCAACAAAAACACTCCGCCAAATTCTATGTAAAAATACCTGAAGTAGGTATAAAAAAAACAACTCTAAAGATTGTGATGATATTTTATAGCTACCTATTATGAGTCTTTGAATTAAATCTGATATCATTTCTGTTCAAATATAGTGCTAAATAATTGAACTTAGATTTCATAATTGTTGTACTGCGAAAGTGATTATTGTTTTATTATAGAGACAGACGCATCTTTCATAAATGGGTTATTTTTAGGAATCGCGTCGTCGGCCACGATAGTCTTATCTTTAGCCACGGCGGTAGACGCTTCGAGCAACGACTATATTATTATGTTCATTAATTTATATATTATATATTGTGGCGATTAAAACTATATAACTATTATATAAGTTAATTTTCATATCATATTATAATATAAATATAATAGCTCTGAGCGATAACCGTTGTATATCATGCACGAATGTCGAATTCAAATATATACTGCAGGATACCCAACGAATTATATTATTTATTTATAGTAAATTACTAAAATGCGACACCCAATATATATATTATAATAATAATATATAATATATATTTTATACAACAAACAATTATGTGGACGAATTTGTATTAAGTATTAAATAAATACTTAAATAAACTATTTACAATTCAATTTAAATTCAATGTATGTAAAGTGTTAACTTGGTAACCTAATATTAATGTTTATACATTTAGGTTTAATAAACTTTATTTATGATACTCTATTTAAATGTTAGTTATTGTAAGTTTATTCAGCATTTAATACGAGTTAACTTTTTAATATTTAAAATTTAACCTAAATCAAGTGTTTATATAGCATTAAGAATTTACTTTAATGAAAACGTTTAAAAATAAACACTTAATCTAGTATTAATGAACCTTATTTTTCGAACCTTTCGAATTCGACTAAACTTCAATATTTATAGAAGTTTTAACATTGGAAAATGTTATGTGGGTTTTAACTTAATAGTTCAATATTTAAGTCGAAGTCTTAATACTTCACTTCACACAGACACAGACACACAGTTAACATGAAAAGGTGAATAGTGAAAACAATATAATTAATAATAATATTATGATATTAAACAAGCTTATCAGCCACGCATATTTGCTTGCTGGTGGTGAAAAAAAAGATAAAATAATAAAATATCAATAATCGTGGTTATTACAGCAGATAACATTAGATTATAAATATAATGATAATTTTTTTTTTTCATATCGGTTCAAATATCGGTTTAAAAAAAAAACCGATACCGATAAAACCGATATTACCAATATCGGCCGATAATCGATATCGGTTTGTATATCGGCCCAGCCCTACATAAAATATACAAAATATTGATAATTAATGAGTGATAATAATAAAATTAGACAAATAATAATAATAATTACAAAGCAAATAACATAAAATATTTACATTAATTATTTAGGTTATATTGAAAGTTAGGGAAAAAAGGCTGACCAAAAAAGTTATAAGCTATTAAACTGTATATCAAAAAAAAAAAAACAGAAAAAAAATTGTAATTATTAAACACATTACTACAAACAAACAATTTAAGTTTGGAAGAAGAAATTGTAAGTTTTAACCTTACATAATTAATAATTATACACACGTTTAAATTAAAAAATATACTGTCATTGTTTTTTTTAGGAAAATTTAAAACAGAAATTTGCAGTGGGCCAATGTGAATTAAATGTAAACAATAATAAATAATAACAATTAAAAAAACTAAAATTAAATTTATAATAATATGTATTTCAATCATTACAGGCTCTTACGCAAACTACTAGATCAAATATAGATAAAGTATGTGAAAAAGTAGAAGGTTTAGCAATAGATACTGCTACATACTCTGATCCAGACATTAGCCATATTAGTTATTCTGAAGTAATAATCTACTACATAATATGAATTTATGAATTGTCTACTGGGTGTTTTTTTTTATCATTGAACATTAATATTTTCAATGTGTTTACAAGAAGTTTAATAATGTTTTTAAAAATATATTTTCACATAGTTTCAAGTCGTTTTACAAAATATTTTTAAATATATTTTCAAAAAAACACTTCAACTTTTTGAAATAATGAGTGTTCAATAATAAAAAATCACTCTGTTTATAAGTTTTATTTATTATTAAAGTAATATTTTTTTTGTTTAGAAATGCGATGAATGGTGGTGCCCAAAGCACAGTGACTTCAATGAGATCTTAAAAAAGATCTCACTCAAAGAACAGTCCTTGAAAGATCGCTATTTAGTGAGAAAGGCTAAAGCCAGACATACTTACTGGCAAGGCGAAAAAAATAAAGTATCTAATATTTAAACTTTTAACTTAATTTAACTTGACATAACATTTTTTTTTTATGTTATAGAATACACCAAGGTGCCCAATGCAGGACAATAAAAAAGGCACACCTAATCGCTACCAAGGACCAACTTTTTGGCCGAGTCCGCTTCAACAATAAAGATGTCTAAAAAAAATAAAATTTAATTACATAATATATGTATATATAGAAAATATAAATCATGAATAAATAGATGAAGTGTTTTTTTTCCATCATACTTACATCATTTTAAAAATTTTGATATTAAGTTGAAGTTGTATTCTTTCAATGCGTTAATGATTAAATTCCCAAAAGTAACTATTAACAAATTATATATTATAAGTTATATACAATATAACAATTAACAACATTAGTGTAACAGTAACATACCGCTCTCGTTCTTTGTTTTATTTCTCTGTCAATAGTAGATCGTTTTTTCCGTTTTATGTTTTAACAGTAAGATAATAAGTGTGAGTGTTTACCGGTGCATTTTTGAGTCAGTCTGCCCAAAACTACTACCGTCATAGCTGTTTTTTCGATTTTTGATTAACAAACGGCTGCAGTGCACCTCTCACCGTCTAGTCTTATTTCGTAAGTTTATTTTAAATTTTATGAGCATAACGGTTACACCGACTGTGCTATCTCGTCGTCCTATTATCGTAATTACTTTGCCGATAAGGTTCATGCTGCGCCGTACACGGTATATACATCGCGTGTGTATTGATTGACACTTCCCGATCTTATATACACTGTGTTCCAAGTAGTCATCATTTTTTTTTTGTATGGGTAAACCAACTACTCCTAATAATAATACTACTACTTCAAATAAAGTCGTCACAAGGTCTACTTCGTCCATACCTCCTTCAAATAGTGACATTATGGCTGCTCTTGATAAACTTCGTGGTGAAGTTGTATCTGCAAATAAAAATATTTCGTCTACTCAAACATTGCAATTTGAGGAACTGAAAAATGACCTAAAACAACTATCTTTACAAATTGTTGAATTAAAGGCTGAAAATACCGCCTTACGCAGTGAATTAAATATTCTTAAGAGTAAAGTTACGTCTTTGGAGGATGCTGGTTCACCTAGCCAAAGTTCCCATGTTATCTCCCAGATATTGCAAGAAAGCTTTGAGCGTCAAAGATGCTCTTTAAATACAATTATTTATGGTGTACCTGAGTCCTCTTCGGCTTCATCAGCCCAGTGGATTTCGGATGATAGTTCTTCCATTCGCAAATTTGATCGAACCTCATAGTATAGTTATTCCGGATAACTCCAAAGTTATTCGTCTTGGTAAAGTTGTTGCTGGAAAATCTCGTCCAATCAAACTGTTGTGTGGTAGCAGTGAGTCCTCTAGTAAATTGATATCTGACTTTAGAAATTTGGTAAAAAATGGTGTTCAATTCCCTACGGGTTTCCGTATAGTCAGTGATAAAACGTTGTTGCAGCGTACTCTGCTCCGGTCCTGTCATGCTGAGCTTGAAAATCATAAGTTAAATGGTGAATCAAATCTTGAGATTTCTTACGTCAATGGTGCACCTCAAGTACGTGTTGCCAAATCAAAAAACATTGGATTCCATCATCATACAGGTCATCGTTAATCAAGTCAGTTAGTGGTAAACCAGTCCGTGGATTTTATCAAATTTCTCCATTTATTTCAACTAACTGCCAACATTCATCTCTTAACGCCGACCCTTCATGCTACATGTGTTGCCAAGCTTCTTCCACTATTGATTACTGTTTTGAATTTATTAATAAGCATAAAAATAAAAAATGTGTTGTAAATATTCCTCCTGTTAATACTCAATCTACTCTTACTGGTTACTACCAAAATTGTCGTGGTCTACGGACCAAATTGGCAACCCTTAAATGTAATGTAGCCAGTAATAATTTTGTATTTATAATCTTAACTGAAACTTGGCTTAATCCGGATATTTATGATCCTGAATTAGGTTTTGATAATTATATTATTTATAGATGTGACAGAAATAGTTTAACCAGTTCCTGTTCAAGAGGTGGTGGAGTACTTATTGCAATACGCAAAGATTTCCCCTCAAAGATTATTCCTATTAGCTGTAACAATATTGAACACCTGTTTATTAGCCTTAGTATCAACAATGAACCTTTTATAGTTGGTGGTGTTTATTTTCCTCCCAGTTCTCCTGATATATCCTATGCGAATTATACTAGTACAGTAGAAGATTTGGTTAACTCGTTTATAAATGCCAACTTTATCCTCTGTGGAGACTTTAATCTGCCTAATATTTATTGGTCCAATGATAGTCATGGTCTAGTTTATTCTAAAATTTCTCGTCCAGGTCCTTATGTGCAATGTGTCCCTGAAACCTTTGCATTTCTAAATTTTTTTCAAGTCAATAATGTTTTTAATACTCATGGTACTTTGTTAGATTTAATTTTTGTTAATTGTAATCATATGAAAATTAATGCTTTTTCTGATCCATTGGTTCCGGAAGATAATTATCACCCATCACTGTCTATTGACATTATTTCTACTTCTAATCTACCTTCATATAATACATCTAAATCGTTTTTTAATTTTCACAAAGCTGATTACTTATGTATCAAAGAATTTTTAAGCTCTTTTAATTAGAGAGAAACTTTTATTAATCTTGATGCTAACTTAGCTATGTCTACTTTTTATGATGCTTTACATTTTTCTGTTCTGAAATGGGTTCCTCATGTTAATTACTCTAAGTCTAATTTTCCTTCTTGGTTTTCCAAGGACCTAATTGATTTAGTTTTCTTAAAGAGAAGAGCCCATGCAATCTTTAAGTCTTCTCGTAAACCTTTAGACTATTGTGAATTTTCTTTGCTTCGTTCCAAGTATAAACAAATGTCCAAAAACTGTTATAAAAAGTTTATTGAACGTACTGAATCTCAACTCTGTGCTAATCCCAAAGTATTTTGGAAATTTATAAAGAAAAATAAATCATGCAATGACATACCTAAAACAGTTCATTTTAATGATATAACTAGCTCTAATGATAAAGAACTTTCAGATTTATTCGCTAAGCAGTTTAATTCTGTTTACACTGAACACTGGACATTAATCATAATTTGACTATCCCACATTTATTTTATGATTTACCTAGTAATTGCTTTTTTGATTTATCTTTTATTGGATCAGGTTTATCTAAATTGAGAGGTGACAAGACGATTGGTCCTGATGGACTTTCTGGTCAATTTCTGTATATGTTAAAATCGGTATTATCCTACCCATTGTCACTTTTGTTTCGTAAATCCTTAGATGAAGGAATATATCCTGATATTTTAAAACTTAGCACTGTAAAACCTATTTATAAATCTGGGGATAAGTCGAATGTTGCTAACTACCGTCCAATCTCCTTATTAGGACATAAGGCTAAATTATTTGACTCATTAGTCTTAAAATCAATTGGTCCTGCAGTCAATTCAATCCTAATAGATTAACAACATGGTTTCCGTCCTGGCTGGTCTACTAACACTTGTAACATTGTCTTTTCTAGTTATGTATTTTATGTATTTAATAATCGTTCCCAGGTTGATGTTATATATATATATGGATTTTTCCAAAGCTTTTGATCGAGTTGATCATACATTACTAATTGAGGTTTTGCTTAATTCTGGGTTTGGAGAACCATTTTTGTCTTGGTTTAAGTCGTATCTTCGAGATCGTAAGCAAATTGATGATGTTCATGGTAGTAAGTCTGTTATTATTGATGCAACTTCTGGTGTTCCTCAAGGAGGCCATCTCTCTCCTTTACTTTTTGCAATATTTATTAACAATATTAAAAAAGTTATTAGTCACTGTCATTTTCTTCTATTTGCTGATGATCTAAAATTATTTTTAAAAATTGATTCTCTTAATGACTGTTATCTACTACAAAATGATATCAACTCTTTAGTTACTTGGGCAAATAAACATCATCTTGAACTCAATTTCTTGAAATGTCACTCAATGTCGTTTTACAGAACTCGTGATAGATTTGAGTATTCCTACTCTATCAATGCTAATCCTTTAAAGAGATCTGAAAATAAAGTTTTGGACCTAGGTATCACGTTTGACCGAGAGTTAAATTTCCATTCCCATTTGAACAATATATGCTGCAAGGCCCTAAAAATGCTTGGATTTATTAAAAGAATTTGTAATGAGTTTAAGTTAACTTCTCCCATAAAAACTTTATATTGTGCCTACGTAAGGTCTATTTTGGAATATGGTGCTGTTGTATGGGATCCTTCCACTTCTTGTGGTAAGGATCAAATTGAAAGAGTACAACGTAAATTCCTAAATTATGCAGCATTTATTTTAAGTATCGACCATCCACCTCATGATTATAACCCAATTTTAAATAAGTAGTATATATTTGTATGTTCACAGCCAGCTTTTTTTTTCACCGCGGTAATTTCGCTAAGTTCAAGGGAGAATGTCTCCTCGAGCACACTGATTTTACCGTAACACAAATCACGGGGAGATTACACACTCGTTGTCCACCTATTTTTTCACACAAAAAATTTTACCGTATAAAATTTTACGGGGAGATTTCAAATTTTTTATCCACGAATTCCTCGCTTGCGCAAAATATTTACCGTATTTTAAAATTACAGGGAGATTGTACACTCAAAATCGGTTTTGCCCCTTACTCGTAAATATTTACCGTATACATGACAAAACACTTTTTTTCATCCTACCAAACTGAAATAATGTTAACCGAATTTATATATTTTTTTTTTTGATTATGTTGGTTAGACTGTTATATATATATTTTAATTAATAAATATTTATAAGTTTAAGTTATAAAACTGAAATTGTTTTTATATTCAGTCACTTATGATCCGTCGTTTGTTCAAGTTGTGTTTCATTTTCTCTCATTAAAGTGTTTTATAAGTTATTATTTTAATTTCAAATAAAATGAATTTACTAAAATGTACAAACGATTTTCAAACATTAGTTTACCGTATACAAAGTAATCCTACCATGGTTCATCCAGAATTTTCTTCATTTTCATCAAGATTTAAAACATTCAAATTATTCCCTTCAAATACTACACAAAATAAATATTCATTATCTGAATGCGGTTTAAAATATTCAGGAGTGGAAGACATCGTTGAATGCTTTTGCTGTGGAATTATTCTTCATAATTGGGAAAGGCTGGACGATCCATGGATTGAACATTGCAGATTCAGCCCAAGATGTTTATATGTGTTATTAATGAAGGGTAATCAGTTTGTTCAAAACGTATTAAGTAAATATTGTAAAACCGAAAATATTTGTAATTGTGAAACTGGGTCATATGATACAGTTTGCTAATTCATGTTTTTTTTATGTTATAATAAATAAAAAAGAAATATTGATTTCCATAACTACTTATATGTACTAATATTTGATTTAATATCTCGTGAACGTATAGCCTAGTGGGTTAGAGCGTGTGGTGTTAATTTAAATGTTTTCAGGTAGCAGGTAATAGTAAGTATATGTAATTCTCCCCTCCACTACATGCAGTAGCCGACTATGCTGTACGTTCACATTTTTTTTTAATTTTTTTATTTTTTATTTTTTATTTTTTTTTTTTTTATCCATCAGGTTTAGTATATAATATGTATGTAAAGGAAAATAATCTCAGTTTAAAGTTTGGTTCCCGACGGTTATATTATATCACGTTTTTTTCAAAAAAAAAAAATAATTACGTTTATAGTTTAAAAGATTTTTTAAGCATTTAAAAAAAAAATAAAAAAAATAAAACATAACCATCAAGATACTTTAATTAATGATGAGTAGAGCTAGGATTTTAATGACCTAAAAATTACACAAAAATGCACTAAAAAAATGCAAAAATGACCTAAAAACTCTAAAAAATAAACTTAAAAAATGACCAAAAAATGTACTTAGATGAGTGAAAAAATTTATTTTTAAAATATTAATTAATAATTATGATTTATGAATAAAATAGGTATAAATTTGACTTGTGAATTCAACCGCTTCCTGGTATAATTATTCTGAAAAATCAATAA